>JAQGAE010002403.1:0-17999 GCA_034696685.1 Julus scandinavius | reverse complement strand
GCTCCGCATTTCTTTTTTGCATACATGCAAATAAATGTAATACTAATTTTTTAAAAATGTTTTGGGAACAATTTATTGGTTAATTTACGAAAAATATAACTTTTATTGGGTGTGCAATTACATTTTTTGCCGACTGTATACTCATATACTCTTTAGAGTGGGACTTTAATTGTATATACTATACATAGAATCAATTTTTTCCATATGAATTAATTAAAATTAGAAATAATTTGATCAAAATTTAACCTTTCCCGAGTAGCGAAAATATGACATACTGAAGAAGATGAACGACATTTTTATTTGGACTTTATATTTAGTCATCTAATATTAAAACATCAGTTATCTCTTTTTGTTGATTTCCCAATCACTCACTAGCTGTTGTTGTTGTTTGGGGTTTAGGGACCCAAAGGCATCCAAAGCTTAATAAAGCCCAGAGAACGTCGGGGCTATATCCCCATATCTGCTAGGCAACATAACCTGTGCCCCTAATGGAATGACCCAAGGTCACCCGCTATGACTATGACAATGACGTGTAGCCTTCCCTTTGAGATGGGTACTCACTAGGAGTCGCTACAGTAGTTTTGGAACATGCATATACACTACACTTCACCCTGCTCCAACCCTTTATTCCACTGGCTTTTCAGCATTTGCCACCTACCAAGTAAGCACTTTGCTATATTTGTGGCATGTTGCTTCTGCTCCTCATTCCCCTCAACACCCAGTCACTGTTCCACTGTTGCACTCTCCATCCCCTTTCGATAATCCCTCAGGGCCGGACATGTGCAAAGCACATGCCTAACATCCTCCATCCACACACAGGTTGCAAACTGCTTTCACTGGTCAAAACTTAGACACCCTCTTATTGGTCTCCAATGACCCCGCTCTAGCTTTGAACAGCAGCGAACTACCCAAAGAGTTGTCATATAATCTCATATAATCCCTCTCTACCAATTTTCTCCTTCTGTTGATATACTTCCAGTGTGCTTTTACCTGTCATTCCTGCCCTCCATTTGTAATGTTCCCACCTTTTCACCATGTTTGTAATCCCCTTTTCCGTTTTCCTCCATGACCCTTTATCAAATACATCAATCCCTAGTTGTGACCCAAGGTGTTTTACCCTTCGAAACCACCGTGTACTCCATCCATGGTCCCTAATCAACTCATAGACCTGTCGAGCTGGTTGTTAATTACTTCCCTAGCGTCCAAATACGTTGTAGGTATTGGAGTTTGCTCACCATCTCCCATGCCACAAAACCTGACCAACCCATGCCCCCTGTAGTGCCTCTACGGCAGTATATCTATTTGCTCCTAGTGCCACCCTTGCATTTTGTTTTTGCATGCACTCTAGCTTCGCCATTATTTGGTATTCCAGACATAGGACATCACTACCATATGTTACCGCCTGCACCACTACACGATTCCAAACTCCTCTGATAATTTTATACTTTGAGTATGATTGAAAGGCCAGCATGCGTAGTAATCCCCCATTTGCCGTGCTTTCATGCAAATCTTGTCCTCCATCAAGGTGATCTTGCTGTTGATAATCATGATCCCCGATTTGTCCTCGCCCAATTCCATATCAAAGGCCCTGCCATACGTCCCACTGATATCAAACAACTCCTGCAGTTCCCCAGTATGCTCCGATACCAGTCCCACATCATCACTGAACAGCAACCGCGGTAACTTATTGGTCCCCATTTGTAACCCAACCCAGAGTCACGTAGTCGAATTCCAAGTTCGTTTATGTAAACCAAGAACAGCAATGGTGATAATGGGCACCCCTGCCTGACCCCTTTATTAACTTGAATCCCTTTTGTCCTTATGCCTTCCCAGTTAATAATATATTTAGTGTCTTCATATAAGTCCTCAATGGCATTCACTAAGCCACTAGTGATCCCATATTCTCTTAGTATTCCCCACGGCCTACATCTATTAACGCTATCAAATGCCCCTTTGATATCCAGAAATGCTAAATATGGGTACCCTTCCGAAATGCTGCTTCCATCAGCTGTGTGATAACGAACAGGTTATCACCTGTTGCCGAACAGGTTGCAGAATTAGAATGCGAAAGGATTGTGGAGGGGGCGCCACTTGCTCTCTTTAGTATAGAAAAAAGCGAGTGACCACAGTGAGGGGTCAGAAATTTTGGTGTGATCCCAAAGATCAACTGGACACGAGTTATACACAGTCAATCGACGAAGTCCTTCTGGATTTGAGTTAGCCGTGAGGTGGCTTAGTGGCGTGTAGCAGAGATTTTGCTAAGGTACTGTCTCATAATTGTCCAATGATGTCCATTATTATGTGTATTTCAAAAACAGCATTGAATTAATTTATATTTGGTTTCGCTATGTCTATATTTGATGCCACTTCATAATATGAATGCCCATTATAGGTGTGAAAATTTTCACAAATAATATGACTGCATATTTCCCTTGAAAAGTGGAAATCTGTCCTATAGCTCTATGCATTATGACAATCTTTTTCAATATCATTGTGCCGCAAGCGTTAAGGCCGATATTTTCTTACATAGAGCTTACAGTTAAAATTAAATGAATTTTTATTATATTGTACGGTATTTTATAACGTAATCGAAATTTGGTTGTGTTTCAGTATATTTACTGTAAAAGTGTTATTGTTTTACAGGAATTTGATTTTTTATTTTATAAACATTTTCTCAAAAGTGTATTATTACTTTCTGATATAAGTCCTACTACAACCAACTTTTCTAAAGCAAAGAAAAATACTGTTGTATCTTGCTGGAATGAGGTTTAGTTATGCAGTTTTGAACTCGTATTTCGGTATTTTACAAATAGTATGTTGCGACAAAGGGTTCAACGAGATAATATGATATGTACATTGCCACCGAAAATATTCGGCGCAATGAATTATAGAATTTTTAAAAAGTCGTCAATTAATACTGAACTTAATTAAACGAACTAATTGGCTTAATTTCATAGGTAATAAATCACCTTGCTTTAATTCTATTAACAATGTAGAGATTCGTCGCATGTTTGCTCGTCCCATTTGGGAAATTTTATATCGGTACTACCAATTTAATTAGAAATTTCACATTTTGCACAATGACAGCAGATACCGGAAGCTGTGCAAATGTCGTTAGCACCATGCAAGAATTCAAATTAACGCGAATAAAGAGTGCATGCTTCCGGGGTGGATTTTGTGAATAATCGAAGATTTTGTCCTATGTTGACGTCCACATTAGAAGGCAAGTGGATGACACTATAAAGTGTTTGAAATCGATGTTCGAAATAAGGCCATTAAATGATTAATGAACTCGCTAAGTGAAATTAATCATGCATATATTAATTAACATTAGAATCGCTCATAAAAATCTACAGAAATGTTGTTATTGGCCTTAAATTTCATTTAAATACGATATTATTAATCGAAATTACTATTTTCTACGAAATTTATTAAATTCAGCGTTCACTGCAGAATTATCATGGCGTTTGCAAAATGAGTAAAAACTAAGTTTTTCTACGTGTAATAAATTACAATAATTAAAGATAGCTTTTAAAGGTCGGTATGCACCAAAGGAAACTTACACAAACACATAAAACATACACAAGAAACACTGAAACAAAGTTTCTAACATGTTTTTCGAGAGATGACTTTCAAATTTCCTTTGATCTAGACCGCCTCTTGAGCGATCGCCAGGAAACACGATATGAGTTAGAAAATGGCAGTTTTTCGACACCTGGTTTCACAAACACTTCTGGACACACCAAGGTAGCATGTGCATGTTTATTGTCTTAATGTTGCTTTTGGTGCGTGTGCACCTTAAAGGTTATAACGGAGACAGATGACATTTGAAATTTTTCTGATAGTTGTTTTACTCTAATATTTATAGAAATGCTAGTATGTATATATTAAATGAATTGTATTCTATTGAATATATTGCTTATGCATTATTGCTTGAAATGTGAAGTTGACAATTGAAAGTAAACAAATAGTAGTATATGTATTCGTTGCATTTCATGGGTAAATCAATTTACAATAATTGCAAAATATTGCACTGTAAAGTTCCCTCTCTATACAAAATTTCCGAAATTGGCTGCTTTGAAAACAACCTTCGTTGAGTGAAATGGGAAGTTGAATACATTAATTCTCATTAGATTTGCCAGATGTATAGTTTCCCGCACCATTAATTTCATTAATTATGGTTCAACAAATGTGTCTGATCTCAATTACGAGACATCAATGGTCGTTAATGTCAAACAAGCATACACAAACAAACACACATGTTGATTCAACTTTGTCAAATCAAAAAATTACAGTAGTGCAAATATGTCACTGCATGTAATTTTCAGTGTGATTAGTTTGTGATCTAATGCAAGGGAACTGTGAAATAGGCATGAAAGAGTAAATCAATTACGTACTTCAAAGCCTATAATTGCACATTGAGGGATTTTGAAGAAAATATATCGTTTTTTGTTAACATTAATGTTGTTATAAATAAATTTAGTTTAAATCAGCTTTCACTTTGCTAACATGTCAGGTATACCCATGGGTATATAATACGTTGCAAAGTATTGATAAGGGTCGATCTCACCAAACATTCGAGTTAATTTATAAACAATATTTTGTTAAATGGGGATGACAATTTGTTATGGTGGTTTGGTTATGTTGTGTAATCATAATATATACTTGATCTGTCTTACAAAATTCAGATTTTCTGTAATGTTCAACTTAAAACTAAGTTTTAAATCATGATTGATCAAAATATAAATAGAAACCATTATCTATATCGATATTGTTTACACAAAATCTAGGCCAACTTAACAAAAATAATATTGAAATTGGATGCGAAAAAAAAACAAAAAACCAATTTCAGATAAATTGGGTTTATGACCACCAGGTTGCGCATCTATTTCAGGTTCGCATTTGAGCACATGGCTGAGTATGCGCAGTTAAGTAGCAAGATTTTTCCCGTTGATCCCGTCATAAGTTTGCTCAAACATCACGGTAGACAAACTTTTATTCATTATTTGTTTCAGCAAACCATGCTGCCTCAACATTGTTGCCCTATGCTTGTTGCCCCATGCTTGTTGCCTACAGTGCAGACCCGGCTTTAGAAATGCAATTTTTTTGTAGTTAAAGAGGTTTTTCTTCGTGGTGGGTCAGGTGGGGTCTATATTTTGCATTTCTCCTGGTCCAGTGAGATTCTAATCCCTAGCTATCACACCTGTATCCCCGCCCCCAAAAAGTTTTAACATGTTACATATACGGCCTTGGTTAGAAAAAGGTGTTCAATGTGTCTGCCCCACATGGAAAATAAATGCATTTCAAAAATGCATATAGATTGAGACACTGATCTGCATTTCAAAATGTATTTTGAATGTATTTCAAAACGCATTTTTGAATACATTTTTAGAAATGCATTTTCGGTGTCTCAATACCTATATGTATTTTAAATGTATTGCAAATCATTGTATAAATGCATTTCTGTTCCATGTGGGTGACTTCATTGAATACATACTTTATCCGCTGTACAATCCTGGACTTGTGGCCAGCAACTCTGATATGTGTAAAAAATGTCTTGATCGTGGTTAACGTGTTGACATCTATGGAATTCCCGCAGCGTGGGAGCTAAAGCTCGGCACAAACTCGTAAATTATGATATTCTTTATTTGAAATACAAAGCAAATAAACAGCCCCCGCATGCGGCGGTTGATCAATCCCAACGTGACACTTGAAAAAATTGGCGAACGTGCCCGAGTGCTCGTGGTTATAACGTTTGCCCATGACGTACGTCATTGTTTGTCCAATATGTTTTCTCAGCTTGCTAAGATCGCATCGAATAGGATGTCACTGCTGAAGTTTGTATCCTGGTACGCGTTATCTCCACTGACTATAGGCCTCTCAGTGTTTCCTAAACCTGCGCATCACGAAATCCCTCATAGAGAATTCAAAGCTCAAAGGGCGCTGATATCGCAAACACGTTGCAAACATTTTCCTGCATGAATGCATCATTTGTAATTTCAGATGACCAAATGATATGTCCTCATACAGGGACAGATTCAACTAAAACTTTCAAACTTACTGAAGCTTATCGACTTGAACAGCTTGATCTTTGGGGGTCTTTAGACCTCCAATAATCAAAAACCACTGTGGCACATTACGGTGTTCGAAATTGCAATAATGCGTAAACGTATAACATATTTAATGAAAAACTAAACTTGAGTGCAAAACAATCGACTCACCTGCATGAATCATGTAAAAGAATGCTTTTATCAGCATACTTTTACTTGATTCATGCAGGTGAGTTGATTTTAAATCGGACATTTGGTTTATCAGCAACCAAATGTCCGATTTAAAATTGTAAAAATGTGTTTTATAGACAATTTATTCTTCTTTATAACTCGCCAAATTTGCATAAAATTCCTGATGCATTATTGCGACGAAAAATGTTGAACTTAAAGCAACCCAAATTTTCATTATTTATGCCATACATATGCATCGTTGTACCCTTGTGGCTACAAGTGTTTATGAATGCAATTTGATTATCAGAGCTTAATGAACACATACCCAGACATTTTGTTAATTAATGGTTTCTCGATAAAATGACCACTCCACCAAAAGTAGCCACACGAGTTGTGAGCTATTCTCCAAAGAAATTCGGCAGAAATCCCTTTCACACAACACATTTTTCAGATTTTAAATCGGACATTTGGTTGCTGAGAAAAACACATTTTTACTTGATGCATGTAGGTGAGTCGGTTTTTTTGCACTTAAGTGTAAATTAATGTAAAAGTGATGATGAATTTGTTTGAGTTTGGCTTCTGAGGAGAACAAGACATTCGCGTGGAAGTCTAAGGAAGTTAAGGGTAGGCGCGCACTAGCAATTTTTTACATGACCGACTAAACTATTCAATCACCCAAAACTTGGTTGTCATTTTTGTTGAACGCGTATTGGCGATTAAATAATCGCTTCTAAACCCGTACCAACTTTTTAATCACCGAAATAAAACTCATTAGATTCAATTGAACCTCGCCAACTGCCGAGTTTTTAATCCCGGCAGTTAAAAAATTGCCACTCGTTCTATTCTCCGGGTGATTAAATAGTTGCGAGTGATAGATGCCAACATATTTGTGTGCTACGGCGATTTTTTAATCACTCGCAATTTTGACGAATTGCAATAATGCAATTACAGAATATATTAAATGCATTGCAAATGCATTGAGAATACACTTAATGTCTCTGTTAGATACTATAAATAAAAAAAGGTAATCCTTGATTTATATTAAACATTATAACATAGGGTGAAATTTGGAGATGGATGTAGTATGGTGGGTAGAATGTAGAACATGACTATTTCAATGAGATCCCAAATGGAAAAGAAATGCATTTAAAAAATGCATATAGATTGAGACACTGAAATGCATTTCAAAATGTATTTTCAAATACATTTGTAAATGCGTTTTTAGAAATACATTTCTAAAAATGCATTTCAAAATGTATTTTCAAATACATTTGTAAATGCGTTTTTAGAAATACATTTCTAAAAATGCATTTCAAAATGTATTTCAAAACGTATTTTTAAATACAATTTTAGAAATGCATTTCAGTGTCTCAATCTATATGCATTTTTGAAATGCATTTCTTTTCTATGTGGGAATATATAAATCTACAGTTATATCATACTCCATGCATCATAAGATATATGCACCAACTCATTAATTTACTTTTCATTTTCCTACATAATGTATTTAAGGCGACCTTAATTCTGATTGAGATTGATTCAAATCAGATCAACTGGCTACCACGAATAGAATGACCATGCACGTGGTTTTCAATTTATGATCACATTGTTATCGAATTTACGGTGTTTTGCTGGTTTTCCACCATTTTTTTGTACTACTATTTCGGACACAAATTCAATTTCGGATCTAAAATCAAATTCATTAAACATCTCCCACATGGAAAAAAAATGCATTTAAAAAATGCATATATAGATTGAGACACTGAAATGCATTTCAAAATGTATTTTGAATGTATTTTGAAATACATTTGTATATGCATTTTTAGAAATAAATTTCTAAAAATGCATTTTAAAATATATTTCCAAACGCATTTTTAAATACATTTTTAGAAATGCATTTTCGGTGTCTCAATCTATATGTATTTTAAATGCATTGCAAATGCATTGCAAATCATTGTAAATGCATTTCTGTTTTATGTGGGCTTGCTAAGGTTACCATGGTTTCGAGCCATACACATTGCTATTGTCGGAAACAACTTGGCCAACGACCATTCAAAAATTAATCAAATGCGATATCGCGTTCGCTACCCTTAAGACTTGCAGCGATGGTAAGTGAAAGAAACACTTGAAATGGGCACACGATCATGAAAACTAATCCAAGAATTTCTCTGAAATTTGTTTCTTTCCGCAATTAACTTTGCCTTGCGTATAGCAAGATTTAGTTGCGGAAATGAAATCAAATGTGGATTATTTGCTGGAAGTTTAGTTCAAGGTCATATATGTCATCACATCCATATAGAAAAAAGACACCGAAAATGCATTTCTAAAAATGTATTTAAAAATGCATTTGAAATACATTTTTAAGAAATGAGTTTCTCAAAATGCATTTCAGTGTCTCAATCTATATGCATTTTTGAAATGCATTTCTTTTCAATGTGGGCAATAGCATTTGTAGGGGGAAAGAGGGGGGAGGTCCAGAACCTTGAGCTGGACTATTATGGCCACATATTTAGGGTCGCCAGTATTATGTAGGGCCAGGCAGAGCCGTTAATTGGCCCAGGTAATATAAAAATTGCATTTTTATACATAAGAAAAATCGCACCTTGAATATAGAAAAATTGTGTTTTACCTTAGAAAAATCGCACTTCCCAAATGGAAAAGAAATGCATTTCAAAATGCAGTTTTAAAAAAATATATATTTAGAAATGCATTTTCAGTGTCCTAATCTACATATGCATTTGCAATGCATTTCGTTTCCTTATATGGGTTTCACTTGCGTTTTAACCTTTAATTAATAGCACTTTTACCTTAGAAAAACTGCACTTTTAATGCTAAAAAATTGTATTTCAAAAGCAGAAAATTCACACTTTTAATGTACAAATGTATTCATCCTCATGAGTGCAATTTTTGGAATTTGAGTCGTTCTTGTTTATGAAAGAAACCAGGAAAACATGGTGTATTTTGTAAGTTAGTGTGTCCATTTAAGATTCACAAATTCCAAATATTTGCTGTAATATAACATGTTATATATATATACTGCATACAGCAACTTCCCACTTCACAATTTTCTAAAAATGTGCCTTATCCTAAAAGCCATCCAATGTCTTGGAAGAACCTTCAATTTAGGAAATTGAGATGTATGGAAAACTGAATCTAGAAAATGAGGTGTGTATTTAATTTATCCCATTCTTGAATCAACCTCTGGTAGATGTTATGATGAATATTAATTTTAACTTGTCCTTAAGCATGGCTTAGCCATTCGGTGTCATTTGTTTAATCGAAGAAAATGTTACTTCTAATTAACAATTTAATGAATATACATTTGTATAAGCTTTTTCAAGTACTTTACAGCAGTCACTGCAATTTTAATCCAGTTATCCAGCTGCATGCATATTTGCAACATTTAAATTAATTAAAATGCATTCATGTTGTGCCCATCACCAGTCTCTTGACATTAAAATGTTCCATTACGTGCAATCTAGGCTGCCACTGCATGTACTGTTCAACAGCATGTTCACTGTATAATTGTCAATAAAAGTGACAGTTGAGAAACTGTTAGCTTAACTGCATGCACTGCATGAGCAACTCAAGCGTTTTTAGATACAGGATCCTTTTTTTACTGAGATTAAATACATTTTTTCCAACAAAATTCGGTGCCATAATACTATTTATTCTGTGCATATATATATATTTGTGCTCAATATTTACATACCAAAATGGCAGTCTCGTATCTCGGTTTTGCAGCTGTAGCAACGGATTCATTATACCACAAGGTGAACAGTTCTTATCTATCCAATAAAGCTGTTTCTCTACACTTATGCTATATATTTTAATTGCCGATTTATTGCTTTTTTCACCCTGTATATAGGGATAAGGTACAACCCACATTTGAATTAATTAACTTCCGGATAGGCTTTTTGCACGACAAAAAAACCTCGATGTAATTTGCAGTTTTGATACTATTTTATTTTCTTAACATAAGTCGATTCCCCACGCCTCATTGCATGCCATTTTGTTCATACAAAATTAAAAGATGTTGTTAGCTCATTTTTTTACTTTATTTTTTTTTAAGAATGATCCCTGAGCCTATGCATTTTTGGTAAAAATTTTTGAAGGCAATATAGGTTGAGCGCCATTGGTAACTAATCTTTGAAAATCTAAGCTGCCAATGCTGAGTTGACATTGTGATACAATTTGCTAATTTCTTTCTTTATCAGAAAAAACGTGTAATGATATATTTTTGAGAAAAATAAAAATGAAATAAACCGGTATGGGAACCTTGAAACAAACAATGATTTTAGTTAAATTAATTATTTGTGAATCACGCATGGACATTTTTTTTGTTAATACAATATCTTAAAAATACTGCTCGCGTCCAGTTCTATTGATATATTGTATTTTTATACGAATACCATGTTCGAATTTAGAGAGCAGCTGTCGAGAGCTATGCTAAAAATGTAGCAAAGCATGCCAACACGATGGCGTTTCCCGCACAGCAGCAGCGCGTTGAGGAGATGCTTATGTTTAGAACTAAGTTTGGGAATTTTGTTGGAATACGAGATGTGTCCACATGGAAAAGAAATGCATTTCAAAAATGCATATAGATTGAGACACTGAAATGTATTTCAAAATGTATTTTGAATATATTTTGAAATACATTTCTAAATGTATTTCCAAACGCATTTTTAAATACATTTTTAGAAATGCATTTTCGGTGTCTCAATCTATATGTATTTTAAATGCATTGCAAATGCATTGAAAATCACTGTAAATGCATTTCTGTTCCATGTGGGTGACGAGTAAATCACGAGAGTTAATCTCACGTGGAAACGCACCTTTAGAGGTAAAATCATTTTTAAGAACAGGATGAAACTTTCAACATACTGTATTATACGTATTATATGATGTAATCATATAAGATATTTATCATTCAAAATTTAAGATTTTGTCATTCAAATAAATATACAATAAAAACAGCTATAGAGGTATTCCTCGATCTACACATCATTTTACGGCAAATGTCGCGTATTATTTAATTTTATTTCAATTTAAATTTCATTCAATATGAAAAGATGCAATATAGGTCTACTACGAGTGAGTTCTACTTGATTTTTTGTTCTACTGCATATATTTTGAAAATTGCAATATGTACGTAATTAGTTTTTATGCAATATCTCATAGCATTTTGAAGACGATAGTGTACTTTAACTAATAATATAAAAGCAATAAAGATAAAAAGCAGTTAAATAACTAGAATAAAAACTAAACCCATAGCCCATTTAACGGAATTATAAAAAATTAAATGAGTATGGAGCTTAGGGGCCATTCAAAAAGGATGTACCCCAAATTCCTTCAATAATTGACCCCTACCCCCTGTTCACATCGTGTCCATTTTAGCCCAGACACTTAATCCCTCCCCCCACAATAAACGTCCATTTTTTATTTTATTTTTTTTTTAAAGTAGAGTGTCCAGACAATTTTGTCAACATACAAATTAAGGTCCATCCTATAAATTTCCAAGCACTATTCTCTACCAATTCCATGACATTTTTCCAGATTTTACTGATAAACGGAAATTTCCTGTCCTCGGCGGGAAATTCCAGCATAAAATTGTTGTTTCACACAAAGTTAGACGTAATTACTGACTTTTCCGAGATTTAAAAAAGTTTAGGACTCGGGTCACATTTCTTCCCTTTCACTAACCTTTAAAACTGAATTAAACAGATAATCCAAGAACTGAAAAATGCCATCATTTGTGGACGTCCACAATGCTACCCCCTCCCTCCCTCTGTCCATATTTGAGCAGACTCCTCTCCCATACCCCCCTTTTCAGAACGTCTTCTTGAATGGTCCCTTAGTTTCAAGTTCGACCATAGTATGTTTGCTTTTTTTTTATAAATTTGTAAACAAATTTCCCGCCACAGCTTATCAGCGTTCAGTGTCTCCTGCACTCTCAGGGAGATCGACCCCTGACATTTTTCCAGCAAATAGATAGCTGAGTAAATCAACAACGTATGGGACGACCAAAATAAAGATCAGAATGCTTTTTGAGATAAAGTATATGAAGCTGAACTTACGTTATTTACTGCTTGACGTTGTAACAGGATGCCAAATATTTGTCCTGCCAAGGTTCCTCGCACGCGACAAGCCTTAACGGAGTGCCAACAAAATTTCCGTGAACCGGTTTCTTGAATTCAGTCCTTTGAAGCGAGCGGCTTCTGATGGCGATCGACGTAAATGGACCCACCAAGACCCGGCACTTCAGCTATATAACGACGGCGCACAAGATAGGTGGCGCTGCGAGGGTTCCACGGATTCATTGGATTGGGGATCCGTTACCCCGTATTTTCATGAGCATGTGCGTTGACCACACTTTTGACGCAATTTGAATATAACAGATTGCGACCTAAAAATGCATTTCCACGTCAGAGAAACTCTATAGAAGCTCTCGATATCATGTGCGTTTCCACATGAGAAAAACTATCGAGATGCTCTAGATTGCAGTTCTCATGTAGCACGTGCAAAAATGCGCGTGCTACTGTTCTAGAGCTTTCTCTGTTGGCAGCACTCAAATTTCGAACATGGTTTGTATTTTGCGAGCTGCCACCAGAGACACGCGAGCGATAATCGTCCGACTATAGCGACATGCCAACTCACCGCACATGTGCGTTTTCCAATAATAAATTTCGCAATAACAAAATCACATCTTTTCGTGTCTCTTATGTGCCAGGACCCTAAAAGACTGTTTTGATCATCTAGTAAAGAGATTTGTAAACTATGGCATGAGGGCCAAATTCGTGCATTGAGATATCACCGTTTGCCTTGGTGAAATTTGACATACAAAAGAATGTGGTACATTATGTTGGGATAGTGTTTTTTTTCAATTTGGGATGAACTCGAACAAGCTGCATTGATGTAAAGTTCCTTCTCACTAGTTTGTTAGTTTTCATAAAACAATCCTGATAAAAGGCAAACCGTGTTCTTATTATTGCAAATAAATATAAATAAGTTAGTGTGGTGTAATACTTTGTATCTTCTTTTTAAAAACCCAATCCTCCTGCCACGCATAACATTAATCCTTCTGTGAGTGGTAGGAACTGGACAATATGGAGAGTAGTTTAATTTAAAATATTTCTCTTATTTCAGTAATAAGAAAAATATTTCCAACACTGCACAATATTCACAAAAGTATAAAGTTAATTTGTTATGTTTAATGGTTTGTGAATAATTTTAAAAATAAAATTGTAACCCGCTCTCCTCGTACATGATAAAATTTAGTGACCACCTATAAGTTCGTTATATGGATGATATGTAATAACACACATCATAAAACGGTGTACTCCTGTACATGTTTAGATCAATGGAATGTATTAGCATTTGATATTTTATGCAGCATGTACAAAACCAACGATGCCTAAAATTGAATATTCATTGCACAGTATAGGGAAGAGGTAATGAGGCCATGTCATACCATTGGCATACCTAAATGAGAATGACTATCATGACTAGACGCTTGTAACCTTATCCTTGATAAAGTGAGAACATTTTGGCAATTTCTTTTTTCTGCCAATTTTCCTCTTAATAAATTTGGCTCAATTGATGGTTAATAATTACGTGTTTTAATAATTTTTACATAAATAGCGGCTAATAGAAAAATTGTAGTCTGCACTATACTGTATATAATAAATATATTGCTCAAAGAAATTGAATTATTTAAAATTACTGTATTGGAAGAATTTTTTTCTATATACGTGTTGAGTTTGGGCTTTTGAGGCCTATTGGGCAATTTCCAAACTTTATGTTCATGTCTACAAGTAAACTTTCAATATGTTATAGCCTACATTGTTTTGTAGATATATAAAAATATAACAAGTTGCATGTGTAAAATTTCTGTTGATGATAAAATGTAAATATGTATATGCAAACAACTGAAAAGTCATCTTGGAAACAGGAGTCTTTAAAGTCTGCACTTTTCTACAAAACTTAACAAAATTGTACTCTTTAAAAAATACTATATGTTTATGGCAAAATTGCCCTATAATATACTTTTGGGCCAAGACATATTTTTTGTAAAAGAACTAACTCCTCTGCAAGACTGCAAGTACAGTGATTGAACAAATTATTTTTCCGCATATCAGATGAAATTATTCCTTAAGGTGTCCCTATTACCAATTCCGTCAAAATATTGTTATGTATATCATGAAAATCCATTATATCTATTTTCCAAAAGCTTAATTCAAAAAATGCAGAATTAATCGGAAAAGGTACGATTTTTACTGGATGATTTTTTTGAAAATTTTAATATGAAAGAAACGAACATGTGCTTTAGCTCCCACGTTCCTGCATCTGGATAACCTGTAGATGTTTTGATTGCTAAATTTATTGATGGAAACTAACTGTAATGCATACGAGTTTATTCGTGGATTGCCTGAGGTACTGAGCTTTGTTGAATAACCTCAAATCAAACATTTTGCGTCAGATGGATAATGTGCATGACGTTACAATAGTGATACACAACTCTGCTCACTCTAATCATAATGACGCTGGTTGGACGTCACGAAAAACGTGATGTTTCACATGCATGCTGAGATATGATCTCAACATGTTTGTGAAACATCCGATTATAGATACAGCTTTCAGATAGTCGTAACACCCTTTCTTGGAAATGCGTCTGTTTCCATAATGTGAAGTGCCCCACAACTCACATTTCCGCCTGTTCTTTAGGCAGTCAACCACAATTACAAAGACTTTTTGTAGTAAAAGTGCAGTTCCAAATGGCAGAAAAACTGGAATTTTTTGTTTCATTAAGCCGCGTCTCCACTGCATTGAACATTGAACAAAAATCTTCATCAGCATGGTATGCGGAAACAAATTGAGAGAAACAAGTGTGCCTACAGTCATGTATGCGCAAACTTATGACGTTTTATTGTTCAAGAACAATGTTTCATGAGCATTTTTCCGATCACTCGTGAGGCAGTCCGGAGCAAAGGGGAAAATGTTGCAAATTTACTGTGCATGCTCAGCCACATAACCCACATGGAACAGAAATGCATTTACAATGATTTGCAATGCATTTGCAATGACATTAAAATACTTATAGATTAAGACTCCGAAAATGAATTTTTAAAAATGTATTTCAAAATACATTCAAAAAATACATTTTGAAATGCATTTCAGTGTCTCAATCTATATGCATTTTTGAAATGCATTTCTTTTCTATGTGGGAAGTATGCATGCACTTACAAGTGTACACCTATTCATATACACTTATAAGTATATATACATATATATATATATATATATGTATATAATACAGCCTTGGTAGAAGCGCCGTAAACTGGGCATGTTTGTTGACTGTTTAGTTGAACATTTTGATTGAGACAGGTCAGCATTCTTTACATGTTGAGGAATACAATGTTTCAGGTTTGTCTTGAATGTATGTATGTTTGCAGTTTAAATGTTTTATGTTCAATGTTCAATGCAGTGGAAATGCGGGTTTATATACAAGGAAACTGCAGTTAATATGCAGAAGTGCAATAAATGTGCAATAAGAAACTGCTATTTTTTATTTTAAATATGTACAGTTTTAAAACTGTAATTGTATGGCACATTTTGTTTTGCTGAGGTAGGACGGGTTATAATTTCAACTTTGGCAATAGTGTAATATTTTCATGTTATTTAAATATGAATCATATATACAGCCTTTGTCAAAAGTCTGGAGCACCCCGGAAAGTCATGTATATGTCGAGAAATAAACAGTACCCTGGCTTGCAAATGCTTAGATATTTATTTCAATATCATTACATTGCAAATTTAGCATTTAGCCACTCCTCATTTGGCTCTTATCACTGCAGCTACCCTTCGTGGCATACTTGCGATCAAATGATCACAAGCGGTAGCTGCTATTTTGCCCATTCCTCTTTAATATGTGCCAACAGCACTGCTTTCGATGTTGATTTATATTGAGCAACGTTTTTCTTCAAAACTGGCCACAACTGTTCGATGGGATTAAGGTCAGGGGACTGTCCTGGCCACTCTAACAGTTTAATCCCATGCTGCAGAAACCATGCCCTCGTAACAGCAGAAACATGGTAAAGAGCATTATCCTGCTGAAAAAACTGTTCCTTGAGCATTATGGCCAAATAATTTCATAGTCGAAGGCTCTAAAACAAAAGTCAACATGTTGGTGTATGTCAGTGAGTTCATCCTGTTCTCGCACACAAACAGTTTTCCGGCACCTGTTGTAGCCATACATCCCCATATCATCATGCTACCATGCACCCCCATGTTTGATAGTAGGGACAATACATTCAGGACAGTACTCTTTTCTGGGACGGCATCTCACATAAATGGCTCCAAAAGCTATTGGAATAAGATGAAAATTAAGCTACTCGTTATCCTCATCAAATCTATTCTTTTACCAAATTGGACACAATTTAACGAATGAAACTCTGGCATTAGGAACAAAAGAATAGTACCTGGATGTTAGTTTCATCCGACCAAAGGACTTTTGCTCAATCATCAGCCGTCCAAGCTTGGTGTTTTCTGCACCACTGAAGCCTTGCCTTCCGATTCTTCTCAGAGAGGAAGGGCTTTTTACTTGCTTTGCATACTTTCAGGCCAGCTTCCAGAAGTCGACAAATTTCAAACTATTAATTAAAGTAGAACACATGTTTCATGAACAGTTGCGGCTCGTAGAAAAATTAGTGGTGGTGCTAGCTGCGGAGTAATGCTGTGAAGCACGCCAGTCATCACTGCGGGAGCAACAGTGCTTTCTCTCCGTCGCAGCCTGCCATGCAGCTTCCTATGTGCGCATGCTCACAACAGCCACTGGAGCTGTGACACGCACAGTTCGTTACAATTTTTTGGGGGGATGGCTAACAAATTAATTAAATCAATTAAAGAATAGATTAAGATAAATTAAATTAGAAAGAATTAATAAAAAAGGACTCGTTATATTAAGTGTTATCGATATGATATCAAGTGATAGGAGGTGCTGCAGTTCTAGAGTGCATATACACGAGCCGCCACTGTAGACGAAGTTATGATGTTTTTATTATATAGGTTGAATTTTTTTATGACTCCCAGTGTATATATATTGTCACTTATTAAGATAATAATAACGATTAAGTTTAATTCACGTCAAATGGCAATTGATGCAACATATAAAAGTAATTTAGGAATTTTGAATGATTTACTTCGCCAATGTTAAATTAAGGCAGGAAATTTATAAACGTTTTCAACCCACTAAAAATAATGAATTTTGATATTGTCAGCGACATTTCCCTTAATCTAAATCTTTTTTGATACCTTGACTTAACAACTTACTAAAGCATTAATGCATGCACGTAAGTCAAATTCCTGTTAACGTCAACTGAGACTTTAATTTCGTGCTCTCGATTTAATGTGACGTTTACTACTTGTATAAAACGCCAGTCGGTAAACATTAAAAGTGCCAATTATTGATATGTGCTTCCTTTGCATGAGAAGCTGGCAGTGGCAGTTAGATAATATCTCAACCAATAATAATATGCAATTCACTGAAATTAAATGGTGCATATACAAGAGCGACTGACTAAATTTACCAGAGAGATTTGTTAAAGGCAAATTCTGGAAATATTATTAGTAATATGAATTCCCAGAATCCATATACTAGAAAGTATTGATGTCAGAAAGTTGGCCCCAAACCAGAACATACCTACATATACAGGGTGTAAAATAAGTCTGTTGCACCCCCCCAAATTTCGAGAATGGGTGCTCAAATGCAAAATGTGATGA
>JAQGAE010002402.1:0-18006 GCA_034696685.1 Julus scandinavius | reverse complement strand
TGTATACATAATCAATAATGGAAAAAATTCTATACAATTGACATTTCAACCTGTTTATCTCGAAATTTTAATCCTTCACATGGAATTCGAGATAGGCAGGTTCGACTGTAATTGAATTTCTAGGGGGTCCACCTCATCAGGGACTCACTTGCCATTGGTTAATCAGATACTCTGGTCAGTCCCCCACTGAATACCACACAAGCTCATGTGCAGTTCAACTTTGATGTTAACTGAAATTGTCAGCTTAATTATGTTCCACCCTATATTTTACTTGAAATATTTCTCGCATTATTATGCATTTCGGCCATTTCCCAAAACATAATCTTGATCATCTTAAATTTTGACAAACTGAAGTTTATTTATTCTAAAGCACAAATTATGTGATCTCAGCCCTATTATGTGATAAATTTTACCACAATTCAATTGAATAAGTTTGTTTTTTTAAATTTTAAAATAAAATGTAATACTACATTATATTACATAGTTATTACGGAGACAAGTGATATGTCACGACCAATACTTCTTTTAATACGACGTTTCGGCCTGTGACCTTCTATTGTATACCAGGGAATAATAAACAATACATATACACATTTATGGCCCACCCCTCCAAATGCAATAATAAAAGCAATTCCAATTTTCCAAAGGCTCCAATTTGCCTAAATCTGTAATAATATGCTTACATTGAATTAGTAGAATGTATATATCGTGTAATATTCAGAATATATATACATATATCTGAAGCCTATATGTGGACATGCTCTTACTGGGGCTTCATTAAATTAAAATGGATATTATATAAATTAGGACAGTATTAAAGCCCCATTTCAATAATGAAATGTTGAGCTTATCCCAATGTAATCTGTAGCAACCCAATTTTTTGAAAAATTACTAATTCACTTGTTTATCTTTAAAGAACTTTTCTGTTATGATAAAGATTTGGGTTGGTCCACCTTCATCGTTGAATTACCTGAAACTTTTTCAGTACGAATTCCCCATTTTGAAGATTCGGCATTACAATACAAAAAAAATGTTTTTATGCTTCTGCATATTGGTTTTGTAAACTCCTAGTGCTAAGTTGGATTAAGAAAAGAAAAATCCACAATTACCACCAAATTCAGGAGAGTGGCTGGATAATTTTTGTAAATACATTTCTATATTATAGCATGCAATTTAGGCAAAATAAACAGCAGACCTATAGATTTTACCCTCTAGGCCGTTTTCACTAAACATTGAATTTCTGCAACAGACTTAACAACGGAATGTGGTCTCAAATAACAAGCAGAAATTGGTTTTTTTATTCATCCTGATGACTGGGTGAATATACACGTAAGCTGCGCAAGACAGATAAAGGATGGATATTATCTAAGATATACTTTAGGAAATCTGATTACACGAAACTTTTTATATCTTCCTTGTGTGTTTTTAAGATAAAACAAATGTGCATTTTCATGATAATAGGCCTCCCTAACAGCGTAAAATCCATGTGATATACGGTAAATATAACTGCCTATATCATGCAATATCATATCCCTCTAGATGTTTCTTGGGAGCACAACCACCTGCTGGAAGAGGTTTTTATGGCAATAAGACGCCCAATTTTCTCCAAATGTGCAAGTGGCATGCAGCTTTTTTTTTTCTTTTTTTTTTTGTCGAGTTTTTCTGATATTTTCGTGGTGTTTGCAAGTCGGATTAACTATCGAACCCAATATCCTTTAAACTACAATAAACATTGTTTACGTTTTGGCTAAGATATTGCTCGCAATGTCATTTTTTATTACAAAAATCAAAGCGGTACATAGCATTATTTAATAATATACGCCCATGGCCTGAAGAAGAACATGTAAACAACGATTTAAAATTGTAATTCTTGTTTAATAACAATAGTTGATGGTAGATATGGATGTGTTTTGGGCGGAGATGAAAGGAATTCATGTTGAAAGAAAAGCGAACATGTATTCAAATGGTTATTAATTTTACATTTAAAATGTTGTTTATTTCAATCAACGTACGTCTATCAAATTAGCAAGAATATAAAAACACACAATTAATAATTAAAATACTGTAAATTTACTAACCAAAAAATGCTATAAAAGACAATGCACGGTTAAAAAACCTATCCTTTACTTCACTGGCACTGAGGCGATTTCACATAAATGATTTGTGTGTGAATGGACTTTCTGACGCATTAATAGTACATGTGAAATTTTCTCTTATGGCCTTCACTTCAATTCATGGTTAATTCTTAAAATTCTTCACTTTTTATTGCTCGTAATCGAGTTGGAATGCTCATTCGGAATTTGCTGGAATTTACAAAGGTTGCATGGATTGACCTCAATACGAAGTTAAGCTTCTGAGATAGACACGGACTTCAAATTTTTAAAAATAACCATACTTACTGATCACAACATACTCGTACAATATCTGCAAATTATTATGTAGTCATTATTATCATGTATGAAGTGAATACTAAAAGAATGTTTATAAAAGTTAATTTACTAAGTAGTCCCTTAAACAGAGATTGTAACAGAGATTGACATTGCGTCACTCATTTCAGTAAATATTATTCTATCTCCAGAGGTCAAAACATGTTGTTTATCCTTGGGGATTGATTACTTTTGCCTGAAATGGGTGGCTCAACACACGTCTCGGTTGCACTGGTCACAACAACTTAAAACCAGGTTTAGGCATCGGGTAAGTTCAATAAATTTAGCAGTTTCCTCATACAATAATGTACTGTAAAGATACATGGATAATTTAAAATCAGACTATCGTGCTGGTCACGCAGTTGTTTTCAGTAGATTAAAAAATCAAATTGCTTTACATTGCATGGTTGAAATGTGTTCTGATGCTTCAAATGATCTGCGGCTTGACCCTATCTGTCATTTATGCTTACTAAGCGAAGTTCGTAATTATTATTTAATTAGATTGTATGTATTTTCTTATCCATATTCTGCAACTATTGAAATGGGTATTTTCAAAAAAAATTAAATAAGTTACTTCGGCCTTTAGTTAAAGTGAAGTTACCCACTGTAAAATGAAAAGTATGTAGTTTGTGTTCAATGTTTTGGGTCATTAAGCTGAAAATGACTTTCAGTTGATTTTTTAATTCCACTCTTGCATGGTTTTTATACAGTAGTCTTTATTCCCCTCCCCAACACACAGACCCCCACCTTTTCGAATATACCACCAACTTAGGAAGGTATGGGTCTTGTGCGTATGGGCACCACTGTTTTATACTGTACATAGTACAGAAATTCATTTTCTTTCTGTATACTTGTAAAAGTGCTTTTAAGTGTCTTATTTCACGCGAAAGCAAATTAGCTGCCTTTGGGAATGCTGTTACCTTGGCTACAGCATTGTTCGTGAGCTGTGTATGCCTTTATAATTAAATTAATCTTCAATTAATTAGTATGGCATTGATAAGCTGTCTGCTTGAAATCTGCCAATGTTTGCTGTTTGCTGACGTGAATAAAAAAAGAAGGAATTGAACAATTTAAATTAGAAGTGACACAGTATAATGTAGTATATGGGATTTTATGCTTGACAAACGATCCACGCATGCGCCAACATGTTGCATCGCCTCTCAAGAACCTGCTGTTGCTGCAGTTTTCTCAGCACCTTGTTTGTGTTCCGCTTTGTAGTGCAAATAAACGGCAAGTGGAAGGTATTGAGAATGGATCAACTTGGTGAAAATGGACAGCAGGAGATGTCCGTTTCGATGGTCGTTGGCATATTTGATCCATGACCAGCATTGGCTTTCGCAGTGTGTCTCTGGAAAACGATCCAGGAACAGCTCTAAGGTTACAAGCAAGGTTACCATGGGTTACAAAATCGTTCAAACAAGACAGCGCACGTAGCATGCATTTTCACTCACTTAGATGAATCCAACTTTAATATTGATGCCTTTTCGGGCATCCTATCAATATAGGCTAATAAACTCAATTCGTCTGCATCCTACAAAGTCAATACTCATTCTCCTCTCTTGTGTTGGCATCTTTCTGTATTCGTTTTGTTTCGATTGGGATCGATACCAAGGATGCTTTCTGAATATTGCCAGTGTGCAGAGAAGTGCATCAAACGTGGATATATATATATATATATATATATATATATGGAGACACCCATATCTAGTTTAATACTCGGTGAATAGACACGAATAGCTGGCTAAGGGAGTGAAAGTAGTTGATCTTGTCCTGTATTTGTAACTTCTAACGATTGTGAGGCTGAATACGACCTTTCTGAAGTCCTTGTATTTTGCAGAAATTAGATGGCCATGATGACATTGTTTCAAATGCATTTATGGTCAAGTGAAATGTGAATTGGTGTAGTGTACAAAATTCGCAATCTATGTCCATGTTGTGGTAATCAATAATGTAGTTCAGCGAACATTAAATCAGAATTAAAGCAAACATTGCAACAATACAAATACATTGAATTGAAATCAATCGGGCTATTTTGAGGCCCTTTAACGTTAGTATGAACAAGTTTATTGATTCAGTTTGCTATTTAATTTCATTTTGCTATAATGACCTTTTGGTACTTTAATGTACTGTTGACTTCATAATGCGAAGTTTATTATTGAAGTATTTGTTTATCAGAGAATGCACTAAAACAACCATTATAATATACTCGTTTGATTTGTTTCTACAATAACGGAGGTGTTTATTTTTTATGAATAATTACCATAAATTTAATTTTATATCGCAAAAGATAATTACTAAAATTACTTTTTAAACAAGAATTTCTTTCAAAATTTATTTTATTCCTTAGGTGATTGCTTATAATTATTTAATTCAATATATTGTTACTGAATTGACTAATACTGGATAATAACCACGTACAGCTACAAATTTATATGCTGCAACATTGTTGCGAGATACACTGGAAAAATCATTTGAACATAATCTTAAAACAGTGTTTAATAAATCTTTTGATTATTTTTGGGTGTTATGAAATTTCAGTACAAGATGTTAACAAACTTGACTTCGCACTCTTGAATATTTATCAAAGCCATATTTTCACTACATAATATTCGAATGAAGCATTTCACAATTTAGTTATCTAAAAACGTACAATGCTTTAATAATTTCAAGATTTTTTGCTTAGTTTAGTTCGCAGTTTGTAACGTACATAACATATATCCTTTATGCAACTCATTCCGAACGTAATACGAAAACTCGTGTTTTATAAATAATTTAATCTCCATTTCCGTACAAGTACGTGTTACCGCCTTATTCAGAAAGAAGACGCTTGTTATCCTTATACTTCACATTTTTTTCTTTCTACAAAATATCAACTTGTCCTCTTCCCAACGAGCCATCCATTCGCCCACGTATGCATCTACTGAGATTTCTATAATATTCTTCATCATATCCGTCGCTTCAATCCATAAGCTGTAATCATGACAATGAAGCCTCTTTTCGTAATGAACCATTTGAGGATGGTACAAGCGAGCATGCATACAGGCACTGATAAAAAGTAATAACTGTGCGAGAAGATCTACTGTACTGTATGCAAATGTAAATCCATTGGCTTTTTTTTCTTCTTTTTTCCTTTCACCCATGCTCGTTCGGATATACACATCTTTCCAATCTGTTTCTGTCTGTCGTTTCTTTTCTCTTATCTTTTGTGTCACTTGTCATTAAAATGAACATGATGAAACAAGGAGAAAAATGCAAAATGAGCGCGGATCTATTTTGCATAGCTGCATTCAACGCTGCTGCGAAGTCTTCACCTTGTCAACTTGCGAGAGCGCAGTGTGACACGATGCGAATCTAATGGAAAAGAGAAGGGAAATGCACCCATGGCACTTTATTAAAATCAGCTGTTGGATTTCACCATAAATTTGGTTGGCCTCGCTAACTTTTGTGGTACGAAAAGTTTTTGAATTGGTTTTTGGGAAGCCCACTCAACAAGGATGCTGGTTTTCATTTTTATACCAATTGCAATGGCAGGCTTGGATACAAAATAGCTGTGCGCAGAATCGAGAGCAGAAATTTAATTTGTCGTGTTTGCGAATCACGTTTTTATTTTTTTTTTTTTTTGAAAAGCAACAACCCATTGAGGTTGTCTTTTGCTTCTAATTGACCTGTCAGAACTGGAGATTTTTATTGACATATCTTAAGTTAACAAGTATCAAAATGGCGAGGTCTATGAGGATTGGCGTTGTTGTCAGGGGTGTTGTAATAGCTTACTTACAATTTGTCTAGCACTGAAATAGGGGAATAAGACGCATAATTTGTGCTCTAGAAACTTACAATAATTGTAAAATTTGACAATTGTTATTCTGTACACACTTTATGGCTAAAATCACATTTTTACATAACTGGTATTGATATTGGAAAAATGTGTACTACCGTATTGAATATATATAATGCAATTGCAGCATCTGACATGAAATGTGAATTATTTATCATGTAATATTTCAACTTGAACATGCACTGAACATAAACATACATGTATGTAGTGAGCATAATTTGATATTTCTATAATCACCTCCATATTTTTCTTAAAAATTCATTTGATAAACATGCATTATTTCATTCTAGGAATTTTCAAATTCGTACAATGTATTATCTGATTCTGTCAAATTAGTAAATACCATGTACGTATTTTCAGTCATATGAATGGCTTATTGCAGACTGAGGACCAAATTTGCCAAAGTAATTTTGAAACTTTTCTCAGTTATTTACTGTTTTTCTGAAGTAAAGGTTGAGAATTTATTTATGGAATATTTTATGAAATAAGTGCATAATGTGTGTTATGTAAAATGTAAAATGACCCCTATTAACTGATTACACTGCAGACGTGTGCAAAATTGTTGGGGTCTGTTTTAGCACCCATAATGTCAAAAGATTCCTCGATATTCCGTTCTTGTTGCAAACTGTGTGTCTAGATGTCAAGTTTCAGAAAATGTCGTAAGCCCAATTTTTGAAAATATGTTCAAAGTCCCTGTTTTGCAGTCAGTTGTTCATACATTATATACGTATTTTACTTAAAATTTGTTTTCAATTGCTACCACAGCTGTCACGCTTATTATTTGATACCTTTACTTTTGGTTAGTTTTTTTCTGAAGGGTCCATCAAAATCAAGATAAGGTTATTTACTCATTGCAATGCATATGCGTAATATCAACAACAAACTCATTTTGTCATGAATTTATTTCCATTTATCGATAAACAATTTCGCGATGTACATGTAGATCGCTTGCAATATTTGATATATTTTTTTTCTTAAACGAACAGTTATCAGCTAGTGCATATGCTAGCTTTAACTGAAATGAAATATTTTTTGAAATCTATGAAACGTACAGAATTTTCCCTTCCAGATGGAAACTCACTCTATCGAAAATGTTTATGGGATTTTCCATTTTGGTTATGTTCTGCAGGAATTTAGCCTCGCACTTATCTCCTTGTAGGAAATATTGCCTCTTTTGAAGCATTTTGAATTCATGGGTAACAAATAGATTTTTTTTCAAAGAAATATAAGAATCCATACATGTGCCTACATTTGACACTTTGGAATTGGACTACACGTCGTAGAATCGCTTTCAATGTCATTTCCGTAATGCATTTTGTATTTGGGTTGGATAATGCAACATTGATCAAAAAATGGAAATTGTCTCCCAATATGGATCAGAGTGAAATGCATATGGCATTTATCGGAGGAAAACTGGTTTCTGGCAAACACAAATGCGCGATTACTGCCTTTTGAAATGTACTAGGTTCAGTTCGAGCGGACATTAGGATATTAGAAAAGTAGCTATAATATCGTTTTTAGAGGTATATATTTTGTAAGGTCATAAAGGATATAAAAGTTGTTGATGAAGACCAACAAAAATCGTATTTGATTTTGAGGGCATCTTTCATGTTGATCAAAACTCCTTATACTGGGCGATGGGAATCCGTTCATTCACTCGTTTATCCAATTGAAAATAAGTTTCTTTACAGCTATGAAATTCCCTTAATTGCATTATTTTACTTGTAATTTGGGAAAATGACGCGAATATTTAAAGTTATTTTAAAAATGTTATTGTAAATTGTATGTTATAAATATCAGCCCTAAATGCGTTGTCACGTTAGGGAAACATGTATGGCATAATAACTGACATTTAATTAAAACGCAAATTGATTGGCATGTTTCATGAGAATAAATGTTGCATTATATTACATAAATAATAGTATTGCATTCACTGCAGAAGTTTATTATAAAATATTGCTAATGGTATATTTTATTTTTGCAATTTTACTTCTGAAATTTCGAAAAACTGCTTTTCGTTTCTTAAATGTAGTTAAACATTGTTTTTATGAAAATAGTATTTGTTTCTGTGAGCACATTGAGACTTGTTACACATTTTTCCATACATGTCTGTTTCTAGTTAAAGAGTATTAAGCTAGGAATCGTAAGGTAATCCGAACTTTCGGCTAATTCAAGTTAAAGAATTTTTATAAAATTTGTCTTTTTCAATCTTTTTGTATAATCCGAACAAGTTTGGAATCCTTTGTGATGTTCATATAAGTTTTCGTTGTGTGTTATGGCCAAGAGTAGGAGTACTTTGGATATACTTGGGAAAATATGTACTTAGGTGCAGAAGTACTGATCACGAGTATATGTGGAATCATTATCCATAGTACAAGTAGTATCGCGTAATCCGTCTTGGGTAATTTGTACTCATGGATACAAGTGCTGATTACGGGTACGGTGGGTTGCAAAAGTATTATTTAGGGAACTCGATTTATTTAATTATAAACAGAAACAATTACAATTTTTAAAAAATTCTGAATAAACCCTTTTAGACTTTATCAAAATCTTAAAAATTAAAGGGAAAAAAGTACACCTGATAACAAATGGTCATAAGTAAAAATGTAAAAATTAGGATACATTCATATTAGCTTTTAGGATGACCCCCATTTCAAGTTACTCATTCTCGTTACTCAAATGTATTAAATGCGACTAAATTACTTACTCAAAAGTATTTATATTCATACTCCATTACATTGGTACTCATTTCAAATTACGTTAATACTCAAGGGCATTTGAAATCACACATTGCGAGTGCATTTTTGTAATTGAGCACATTGTACTCATACGTTTTGAGTACATTTGCATTCAGTTACTTTTGTATTTTTTGTATTCCATTACTCTTTGTACTCTGTACTCTTCTACTCGTTACTCAAATTCATTCAATGTACTCAATTACTGCCCAACTCTGCTACAATGTATATACGGTACAACTTTCGAATGACGTGACAAGTCATTTTATCTGTTTTATTTTCCTCATATTTAACCCAGCTCTTAGAAATGCCCAGGTTTCAGAGGTGCCAAAGAATGGAGTTACTTACTTCAATTGTAATTCTCAGAGGGAGGCGCATACGAATGTCATTTTTAGAAACAAAACGCCAACAGGAAAGATAGAAAGGAATTTATGCTAAAGGAAATGAGATACTTGCGTGGATTTGAACTTGTTCTTATTAACTTTCCATCGTCGAAATAGTTTTCCTGAACCAAAATAAACCAAAATTGCAATTACAAGTAGCCTATGTAAGGCTAGATTGTAAACAATTCTTTGTACACTTTTCTAAAAGCAGTGGATTCTAAAGGAACCATATCAGAATTACAATTTTCAAAATTCATAGTTCAACTAATAAACTTTATAGGTTTTCTGCTCGTGGAATAGCATATAAACATTGTTCTCAGAAACATATCTCCTTCTAGTAGATATGTTTTGGACATAAATGCACGATTTAATCATGAAATTGAAATTTAATGCAGTTTTTCAGTGAAGCCATGCAAAAGCAGCTATCGTTTTATTCAGAAGAAATTAATTTATGAACCGGCCAAATTTGATATTAGATTTTTATTTCAATCGTAAATTGCGAATTCAACTTTGTTTGTGCCAAAAATATGCCAAATTGTTTTTAAAAAAGCGTATTAACATCATTGATGTGCACCCATGCAATTTCGCTTTGTTTTTTTTCCAGAAATGGTAGTGCAATTCAGATGCCCTAGTTGGCTTGGAAATAATATGGAGGAAATAATATGGTTCAGATAAATTATTATAAAAGAAGCTTGGCAAGTTGTCCATCGTGAACATATTTAGAACTTAATCAAGGCAAATGAAATGGCCGAGTTTAGTGCTCAATCCTTGATTACGTGGAACCGTCTGCGACTGCGCAGATCTATAGTTAGTTTAAACTTGCATTTGCTAAATTAAGGACGATTCACACAAATCAAATTTCCTTGAAAATTGTATATACTTTATACAAACACTTTTAAACAAGGTTTACACTTGTCTCTACGTTTTATGCCTAATCTGTTTTTCAGCATAGTAATTATAGGTAATTAAAAAGTTGTACATATGAGACTCTTGACACATTATTTGCGGGTTCAAAAATGTGTCTAGTCTTACATCTTTGACTTCTAACTCTTGTGAGTTTATTTATGACCGTGAAACCATAAGTGTCAATAAACTTTTACACCGTTGAAATAAGTCGTAAAATCTATTTTCGTTGTTCGCTTTGTTACTGAAACACTTTTTTACTGAAAAGTTTAAGATAAACAACTAAATGCACTTAAATTTAATGCCCGTATTTAGTATTTTGGAATGTTTTAGTCCTTGCGTTATGGAATGTTGAATGTGATGACTGCGGTTTCGCTTCACGAACGATGCTTCAGTTGACGAACACATTCCTCTGGACCACTGCAATGGAGTTTCTGCAATTGTTTTACTAGTTCCAGCAGAACATCTTTGTTACGGATAAGTTTTACTAAATACAAGAAACATCAAAAATGCATTAGACAATTTTTCACATAAAATTCATAACAAACTTTTCTTTCAATTTTAAATAAGCTTTTTCAAGTGTTATATACTGTTGTTTTTCTATTTCGGGCATTTATTATTACGAAGATGTTACAAAATATCCTCGTTTATGGCCTAGTTTTATTTGTTAAAAATGCCTCTGCTGTACTATTTTCTACTAATTATTATAACAATTCTAGGAAAATGCTGTACAGATGGCAGTAATTTTGACCAGACTGTTTTAACATGCATTAGATCTCCGTTCGAAAATTGAATAATTCATTTCTTTGAAATAGTAAACCTATTTATATGATATAGAGCTTATGTATTTCCAGACATCAAAGATTACGCTATAGATATGTAAAAAGGTGGTATTTGTTGGATATTAATGCTTTGATAAATCTTATGTTTGAAAAATTTAGATAATTCCAACTCCTACCTGCGTTTGACATTTTTTCACAATTAACTACAATTTATAAACATTATTTTAACATACGTTTTAAATTGGATTTTTCTATAAGGAGCTCGTTTGATCGATGCGAGTTCGGCTATTTAGGAAGAATAGGCCAACTGTTCCTAATGCCTTAATGAGTTAAGTTCATACTGGCGTGATTTTATTCGGGTGTTTACAGATGGCTAACGCTGCATTTTCACAAAAATATCGTAAAAGTATCCTGGTGGCAATTGCGCAAGATGGACGCATTTTGACGAGGTTTAATCGATCCCAACATGCGCCGCATGGACGTTATGACTCAATAAGACGAATTAATGTGTCAGATTGGGTTTTACAGCAAAAAAAGTGATTAACAAAATGTGCAATTAACTTCATGGTTTCACAAATGACTGAGTTCTGCTCATCAAGTATACGTGCATGTCCATCCCTAAGGACATACGTTTCTCCTATGAAGGATATAGTGCGAATTAAGACCGAAATCACTAAATGTACCAAATATGGCGAATTGTAGCTGTAGGTCATGCATGGAAGATCTGAAATTGGCTGAATGTGTTTGCCGACAGAAGTTAATGTGGATGTTGTTTTTTACTTTTTTTTTCTAATTAGACAATTCTGGACTCTCGTCGAAGGGATATGATGTTAATATTTTATTGTAATATTGTATGTTTAAGTCGCTACTGACGTAGAAGCATTTTCCTGAAATACTGTAGGGTACTGAGCTGAATTAAAAACAAAAGTCCCCCACGATGGCAAAATCCCAGGTAGGTGGTGAATGCTCACCCCCCTGGTGTTCGTGTTTAGCTTTAGTTGCAGAAATAGGCCAACGTTAAATATCAACAAACAAACAAACAAACTAGTCTCATTAGCAGGTGTCCTTATTCTCGTTGCTTTTCTATGAGACCACATGCGATTTTTCACATGGGTAAACAGTGGTTTGAAAGCTCAAAATTAATATCTGTTTTGTTATGAATGCCATTGTCATAAATATATTTCCAGAACATGCGGACATATAACTAAGTTTGTTGGTTGTCAATGTTGATAACATTTGAAAGTTGTGCTACCTGTGTAGCTATAGTTACGTTATTCGATACCAAACTGTGGTACCCAGTATACGGAAATTGTTCCAAAGGTATTTTTTTGCAACACACTTTTTCTTCATCTCCCTTTCTATTTGAATATAAATATGAAAAGTATGAAGGAGGCCATGGTGGTATATACTTTTCTTCAAGTATTTGTGGGTCCTTTAAGACGTCAGGGTTGAAATGTGCAGCTTATCTGGCAGATGCATTTTGATGAGATCCTTATGCATGCAATTGTCAATGGGGTATCCTCGTTGAGAATGATGCCGTTTGGCAAGGATTTGAATAAAAGACCAGCAGTTTATTTGCGGAGAGATATCGAATAGCGCATTTGCCATCTAGTATTACCCGTTCAAATCAAGCAGCAAATGAGGGTGCAATTTTATCTCTTTGTCCCAGAACCCATCTTTTTAAGATTTGTTTAATCAAGAAACACATACACCATTTGCACAATGACGGAGATGGGGCTGTAATTAAACCCATAAAAAATCCTCATTGGAAAACACACGACTTTTAATGCCCATTAACATTTCTTCTAATCAATACTTGGCCTATATGTAGCTGAGATTATAGGGCGGGAAAAGGGGGGGGATATCCCGCTCTCGAAGCCCTCCTGGAGAGGCTTAGATTGCAGCTAGGTCGGGGGAAACAATGAGCGGATTTGGGCAATAATGCTGGCAGGGATTGGCTTTTATTTGCTTTGCAGATACTAAAGGGTAAATACGTGTAAAGTCGAAAGTTAGAAAAATACATTTCGTCAATGGTTTAACTCCTCTATAATATAGAAAGCTATAAAAAAGCTAATTAGAAAATCCCCCGCCTTTGGCCTGTGTATAATTCTGTTATTTTTCTCTTGCTCGTAAAACAGGTCAAATTGTAATAATGCTCAGAAATTAATGATTTTTGTTCTCCGATATTTATGCACTTATAGGTTATAATCCCCTTTTTACGCGCACGTCCTCGCATTTTTATTAAAAATACTTTTCGACGAACTTAAGGTCCAAAAATACTATCCATAATGAGATTTTCTTGCATTGAATTTCATGATTAACAGATGGGTTTACAATGAAACTGTGTAACACTGTTATAAAGTTGTAGTAGCTTATTGATGGAAATTGGAAATCTGGGTATAATTAAATCATAAAATGTATCGTGGGGATTGAAATCTGCCAGTTTGCATTTATTAGAAATTATTTATCTAATATAAACCTTGCTCTTCTAGAAATAAAACTGATAAGTATGAATGTATTGTTTTAAATTTCATAGAATATTTAAATGGCAAGGGGATATCTAAAAATTCATTGAATTCATGAACTTTTATATCATCAGTAATCTTGACTGTTTCTGCATGTGAATAGAGAAATCCAGAATGAATCAAATAAAGTAAGAAGCAAAAAATCCAATATCGTCTAAACAAGCTGGCACTAGATGGCGCTGCGTCCAACGGCTATCTTCCTTCAAATCTAGTCACAACTTCTATTAATAAGTTAGGAATTGTCTTACCTATAATAAATTACTGTAATTTCTGAAAATTAACTCGTATATGTTGAAATTCTATACTTTCAAGTACTTTCCACTTTTTAAAGTTTATTAATGATATTTATTGATTATGGATTTATAGCATTATTGATTTCAAACTAAGTTTGAATAAATAAATCATAGCATACAGAAGTGTACGATTTGATTACATACATATAGAAGTTTTAAAAATTGCTTAGAACAAAAACCACTTTGATGGACTCGCAGATTCCATTTAACAAATTTTATTTTTTTCAAAAGGCGAAGTCAACCATCCATGGAGTAACATGCACAAAATCCTCATAAATCAAGAGTGATTTATTATGAAATTTTTAACTTTTTTTCTCATAATAATTCCGGATTTGTGGTTTTAAAGGTTTCCCTCAGTTGTGTCTATGGAAGTGCAGGATAAATTCTGCTGCAAATGGACAACGACTTCACTCGTTGCCATCTTTCTTGGAATTCGTCCCAATTCCTCGTATTCCTCCTTCCGATGACATTACCATCCTTTAACATCACTAAATAAATTCATTTAAAACAAACAAATCACATGTATACAAATTTATTAATTTGAAACTAAACATGGTTATCTTCAGGATGCAGGCATTTCTCTGTTATTGATACCCCAAAAATTACAGACCTCAATCCTGTTGAACATGTTGATGACATTGTGGAGAAATGCCTGAGAGGTTCTATTCCTCTTCTAGGTCCTTAAGTGAGCTCGAAATCACTCCATATTAATAACCGGTGAATATGCTTCAAGAGTCCATCAAGATTACTTGGTTTTGCCTGTAAGTGGTCATATAAGATGTTGATAACTGAGAATATTAGCTAAATGTTGTAATGTGACAGTTTTTGGAGATTAGCATCCCCAATATTGGCAGTGGTTTTTCAATGCTTTCAGGATCTCTATATAATAATGACGCTTTGAAAGTACGCGCATACAGGAATGCATCGAAAATTACATAAGTGAGTCACTGTGTGTCATAAAAAAGAGGTACCCAATAAAAATATCCCAACTTCGTGAAAAATGCTTCGATTTAAATGAAAATTAGCACTTACATAGAACAATAATGTAAGAATAAAACTGAATTATAAAATGTGCTGAAAATGTTTTTCGATGGCCTTTACACAATTCCGGAATCCAACTCGCCATTCTTTGATCGACGAGCCAATTATACGCGGTTCGGGTTCAATCCAAGTTTTCTTAATTCGTAGTTTCAAGTCATCGATATTATTAATCTTTGATTTGTAAACATTTCCCAGGAGAATTACCCAAATTTTGCTGTCCACCGGATTCAAGTCCGTCCGGACTGTTTGGTGGTCAGTGGTTGAGCTCGATGAACTGTGGCGTTTCCCGTTGCAGCAGTTCAATTGTTTTTCGAGAATGGTGATCGGGTGCACCGTGTTGTTGAAAAATGAAAAAAATCCGAGATTTGCCGCATGTCCAGAAGACGTTTTTTGTTCCTACACTATTGTTCTTTGTAAGTGCCAAATTTCATTTAACTCGAAGCATTTTATGAAGTTGTGATATTTTTATTGGATTCCACTTTTTTATGACTCACAGTGTATATAGAGTGGAGTCTCACTTATACGAATATGAAGGGGAACAGAAAACTCTTCTTATAAGTGAATTCTTCATATAAGTGAATACAATGTGCATGTGCATGTACTAGCAGGTTTCGTGGTTACTGAATTTTAATAAATAGAGAATAATTCTTAAAAAATGTCGTTTAATAGTTTTGTCAATGTATATGTACATACAAAGAAGAACGGAAACAAATAACAAGATGTATTTGATATACGCACAAACAATAAGGTACATGTAGCTTAAGTTACATCTTCAGAAATGTGCTTATTTCGTCTTAAAAAACTAATTTTATCTTGCTTGTTTTTCCTGCAAGCTACATATTATATACATAAAACCTGTTCACAGTCAATAATAACATCATACTCTTTTTCGTTTATGTCTTTAGAATAGACGAAAGTCACGAAACACTATGTAAAAAAGCTCTTCTTATAATTGAATAGTATTTACACAAGGAGATTACATCAGGGGAAGAAATCCCCCTTTGTATAAGTGAAAGTTTGGTTTAACTGAATATCGTATAAGCGAATAATGCATTACACAGGGTTAAATGGAGTTTTGGCGGGGAACAAGAAACTGTTTCTATAACTGAATGTTTCATATAAATGAGACTCCACTGTACACTTAATATATATTTATGTTAGTATTTGTCCTCGTCAAATAAAATATAAATTTGAATGAACCTAATCGTCCTATGGATCCAGGTGAGACAGTCGTCTCGATAGTAGACGCCATCTGGAGCTAGAGCATAGAAGTAGCACGTATTCTATCATCCCCTAGTATACTAGTTTGAACAGTATACTTACAGGGCAGACACAATTACGCCTGAACGCGTCTGCAGTTGTAAGAGATGGCGCCAGCATTTCATTCATGTTTATCATTGCAGTTGTGGAGGAAATGAAGCGACGATGGCACATATATATAGTTCATACAACCGAAATCCAACAAAAAGATCTGGCCATCGCACATGTAGTATGTCTTATCTGGAAATGTGTTCCAAATAGATGCAGGTTGTGGCAAATACGTAGCTTCAATTCTGAGAATATATTTCAATTAGTTCCTCCTGCTTCCGCCACATCTTTCGCACTTTTCCAATATTCGCCTTTCTTCCACTTTAAGTAACACCTTTTGTAAAACCACAAATCTGTCTTTAGAAAGTAAAGACAAGAGTGCCAGGGTCTTAGTTTTTAATGGGCGTGGGGGTGGATCGATAAACGATCGATCGGTCTCTTATTTCCATTGGGCCGCGCAACATCCGCCTCTCTGGGCCCATCGCAGAATTGGAAACTTAATAGAAATTTTTTTGATATACTAGCGCAGATATAACAACTTACTCCATTATTGATTTATTCCGTTATTATTAAAGTTTCACACTCCAGGCAAGCGCTGCTTGTCGGGATTAGCAAGGGAAGCCTGGCACTCGTGTGCTGGAGAATGGCCTTCCAGGGATTATTAAAGCTCTACACCTAATGCATTAATTGCACACTTTAACTAGGTCAGATGGGAATCTTCTTGTTTACAAGAAGTATAACGCGCAGTTTTAGATGCTTTTAATAATTTTGACATCATGCTATGCATATGGAAGCTGATGGTAACATCTCTTGGCTTTATCTCTGGTTAATAAGCATGTAGTCCAAGAAAAAAAATACTAAGTACGGTACTCAGCCCGTCTAGCCTAATTGTAGTTGTGGTGGAACTTCAATGTTTTTATTTTTTTCTTGTTGGGTTACGGTGTCAGTTGGATGAGTTCTGAATTAGCTGTGTTTAATTACAGTATTACATACCTTTTAGGTCCTATAGCTTTCTTTTCCATTTTTACTGGTATATATGTGTACTTTGTATAGAGGAGATGAATAAAGTGCGCATGTTGGGCCGATTTGAAGTGTTGGTGAATCTTGAAATGGTCTTGGTGGGGGTAGTTAGTAGCAGTGTTGGGAAGTAATCGAGTACATTGAATAAATATGAATGCAGAGTAAAAGAATATCGAGTACGAAGAGTAATTGAAGTACCAAATGTAGTCAATAGGTACGAGTACAATAGTAATTGAATGCAACTGTACTCAAAACGTTGACTGCACTTGATTACAAAAATGTGTGATTCCAAATGTCCGTGAGTATTAACGTAATCTGCAATTATGAGTACCAATGTATTCGATCATGAATAGAAATACTCAGTAATTGAGTACATTGAATACATTTGAGTAATGAAAATGAGTAACATAACGAGGTTCAACCTAATGACTTGTTTCCTAATTTGTATGGTTATTTTGTATAGTATGATTACTCATTTCATGTGTCCTTGAGTATTAACGTAATCTGCAATTATGAGTACCATATTGTATTCGATCATGAATAGGAATACTCAGTAATTGAGTACATTGAATACAATTGAGTAACGACAATGCGTTACATTACGAGGTTCATCCTAATGACTTGTTTCCTAATTTGTATGTCTATTTCGTATAGTATGATTACTCATTTCACATGACTACTGATTATTTGTTTTCTACTCATACTATGCAGTATCACGATTCCACAGTAATCATCATCACTACTCCTCATGAGTA
>JAQGAE010002401.1:0-18007 GCA_034696685.1 Julus scandinavius | reverse complement strand
ATATTTTCCATATATTTTCCATTCATTGGTAATGTATTTGAAACATATTTATCGCATATCATTTTTCCATATGGGTTACTGTGTTATTCTTTTAAAATGCTACAAGTTAAATATTTTTCCCCAAGAAAAAAATGAATTCCAAAAAGTGTACCCACTGTGCCCCGGTCTCCCTTATATACGAATTTATTTAACTTTGAATTTAAGGTTTATAATGTAATATAAGAATAATGTTAAATTAAACATTAAATTAAAGAATAACGAAAGGCATTATTTTTATTGTGATGTAACAGTTTGGGATTTGGTAAGTTCATTGCCTGCGATATAAATGTAGTTTAAAAATAACATTCGTTGATGAGGTAAACATAGTAGACAAACTCCTAATTGGAATTGAGTCAGACTTTAAAAAATTGTTCCCAAGTGTGCAGTTACATGCACACATGCAACATAAGCAATGCTTTAATTCATGTCCAATTCAAGATGGCGGCGAATCAATTTGCTATCCATGGATCATTAAGCAGTCTAGTCGACTACGAATACAGTAGTTTGTGACATCGTGAGTGGATGATGTGCCTGTCGAAGGATATGTTAATTAAAAGAGAAATTTAATGCGAACCCGTGGTGGCTCATATTGGAAAACTGCGGGGTTTGTGACATGGCAGAATAAATTGCCAAAATGCTTGTTCACTTTTCAGGTTTATTGCTTTTCAAAACGAGTGGGGGAGAGAGATTCCCGTTTAAACTAATTTTGTAAAATCCAATTCAGACTTCAGAAGAAATTCTTGCTCTATTTACGCAGTCGTGATTATTTAAATTGGGTTTAGATGAGAATAAAAAAGCGAAAACAAAGATTTTGAGTAGATCTGATAATTAGAGAGCGGAGCAAGAGGGCTTCGCTTAATTGTGTTTTCTTTAATTAACGCAGAAAAATTAACTGGTATTAATGGCTCTTTTCAGTGATACTCATTTAGAGAGGTTGCACTTATTTCCCGCCATTACCACTAAAAACAAAAACATACTTTTAAGGATGTTAATTAGTACGAGGACACGAAAGCAAGAGTGTAGGTCTTTAGTGCTATATATTAGCTCGAGCATAATATACAGCCTTATCTTTTAATGCCTCTATACGTATATATATATATTTTATATTTAATGCTTCGTCTTCCGCGCGTCGCAAATTGAGATTAAGCTCTCTACGCCAATCCAATTTTTATTGAGTTATATAAATGATTTCGAGTAACGTGGTGACAAGATGAAAAACCCCTCCTCGACTTTTTAACCTTTTTATTGGTAAGTTTAATGAAATGAAGAATTAAAAACCTTTTGAGACAAAACCGAAATCATTTATCAAGTGTTTAATGGCAAGGGAGTGCTCGAAAAGTATTAGGGAGAGCATTACAGGAGAAATTATTCGATGTAATTTAAGGTTTATTAACGATTTTGCAAAATTAATGTGTTATGAAGTACTTGCCCTGAATGCCCAGTTACATGTAGTGTAGAAGTATGGGATATGAAGATTCAGTTGATCAGCAATATTAAGAATAGATATGAAGCTGATTAAGTTATGGTTGCATTGTTAAATGAAGGATATACCAATGAAATTTAGACTGCTAAATGTTATTTTACTAAGATAGACCACATGCTTATAATCCTTTCTTGGTTAGGAAAAGATGACAATAGAAAGTGATTATAAATTCCATTTCAGGCCTTGTGAGTCACAACAAAGTAAAACCTAATACAAAAAAAATCATAACTTCGTGAAAAATGCTTCGATTTAAGTGATATTTGGCACTTACATAGAACAATAGTGTAGGAACAAAAACTTCTTCCGAACATGTGACAAATCTCTAATTTTTTTCATTTTTCAACAAGCCTGCTCACCGTGTTCGAGAAACAGTTGAACTGCTGTCGAACCCAACCACTGGCCACCAAACAGTGCGGACTTGAATCCAGTGGACTAGAAAATTTGGGGAGTTCTCCAGGAAATGGTTTACAAATCGAAGATTAACAATATCGAATACTTTAAACTACGAATTAAGAAAACTTGGATTCAAATCGACCAGCGTATAATCGATTCATCAATCAAAAATGGCGCATTAGACTCCTGGCTTGTGTAAAGGCCACCGGAAAACATTTTGAGCACATTTTATAATTTTTTTTTTCCTACACTATTGTTCTATCTAAGTGCCAAATTTCATTCAAATCGAAGCATTTTTCACGAAGTTGTGATTTTTTTTATTGGGTTCTACTTCATTATGACTCACAGTGTATATCAAATCTATCTAAACTGTCTTATATTTTGATAAAATTTACAAATGGAATCATGGCAAAAACCAGTTCATGATTTTATAAAACTCAGACATGAGAAAAGAATGTGCTGAATACAATTGCACAACTTTTATTATGAATAGTTTACATCGGATATACATAACAAGTCTGCTAGCTTCTTTAGCCAGACGTGCATGAATATGTCAAATAATCTGCATGCATTTTTACATATTTTGCCATAATTTATGTTGATGCATCAATATCTACCATCCTTCTATGTACGTTAAATATACCGAAGATAGTTTTTCGAATAACGATAAAACTGCTGCGTATAGCATTAAGTTTTAAAATGTATATGCTTACACGCCCATTTATACTGTAATGCGTTATGGGCATGATGGAAGACAACGAGTGACAGATGACATTCATGTATGTCATTGTCAGACACATGCACACAAGATACGTCTGGGAAAAAAAAGCAGAAAAAAATGATCCGAAAAGCAAACTTTTTTTTTTGCAATTCAGAATTTAATCCTCTTGGACGCTCACGTTTTCCAACTCGGGTGTATTTAGGAAGCAATTCATATCCAAAAGTGGACTTTTTAGGCTCGTACGTGCCATAAATTATCCTCTTTTCCCATTTATGAATACTGGGCTGGCACCTCCATTGCGAAATGCTATTTCTCTTTTTTAAGCTTTGTGGCCCTTATTTCTGCGAGGATATTATTGCTTTGTTGAAAAACTCCAAGCGTGTTTTGCTACGCTAGATTTATTTAGCTGTCTCGAAATAGACTGCATTTAATATAATAGCAAAAATGCAACCCGACAAGCGGGCCTGTGGCATATACAGTTTTGTACTGCTGTGTATATATATATCGACTGAGCTTCAAGTTACAGCACCAGCCCATGGCACATCAGATGTTATGAAACGAGGGAGAAATAGATTCATAATGGTTGTAAAAGTTGTCAAGCGAGGATATTTAATGAGAAGAGTAGAAGTGTTTGGGAAACTTCAACTCAAAAATGATGAAATATAAGATTTTGCGGTGATAGAAAATGATTCAGGCAGTGAATCAAAGCTAAATGATGTCGATTTTTTTCTTCTTCTCCTAACCTCTTTTATAATTAATGCCAGCTTGACATAGTTCGTTAAATGATCTAAAAGATAAAGAGCAGATCATTTTTTCCGCTTTATTGGAAAGCTGAGACTTTTACAATATCGCATTAGGTAGACATACAACACAATGGAATACGGCCAGATTTCTCTTATCTGCCATTTCATTTTTTCCCCGATATAATTCACAATGAATTTATGAAGGGAATTACAATTAAACGAACGTAGATTAATATACTTAGAAATGGAGATTAACGAAGAGCGGTAGAAAATAAATAATGCGCTGAAATTTATGACATTGAGATAGCCAAAATGCTTTTTTTTTGCCTTTGTTGTATATATATATGCTAAGTTAATTGAAAGATATTTTATGTATAAGATACGTAATCTACTTATCGTACCTGAAAACAAAAAAACACCTGCTTTGACAGGTATGCAAATAAATAAGTCTGAATTGTATCAACCTGTACGTACACATACAGATGTTTGTCTATTTTTATATGTGGGACTTGAATATAACATACGGGGACTCCTAAAAAAAACTGGGGAAAAAATCTTGTTCATCTTTTTATTGGTTGTTTCTGACCTTTTTGGAATTGATATCATCGTTCTTTTTGTCATGACAAGTTTCGCGATATTGATTTAGTTATCATGGGCTTTCCGCATCTAACTTTCATGCCTTTATGCCTATGTATCCAAAGATATAAAAACCCATGAAAATGACCGATGGCTATGGTTAGAGAAATAAAAGAATTTTTGAAACTCTTTAGATACTGCAACATTTCAACGATGTAAAAACTGTATATAAAATATAGCACTGATGTTGCTGTATAAAAAGTGATGTTTTCATAAAATAACAAACAACAAAATTTAAATGATATGAACTTTTGAGTGTCAGTATTTCCAAATTTGAAATGTAAAATGGATATAAAATTGATTATATTTTGGCATGATCTGAATATATATTTTGCTTCTCTATGGACAAAGAGGTCAACGCTATAAGGTCACTGAATACAAGTCACGTTTTATTTCTCGAAACAGTATGGGATATTTTAGCTCAGACCACCCCCCTCATAGACTTCCTTCATTTTTCTAAAAAAAAAGTAGGGTGCCCAGAAAATCTGTTGGAACATACCAATGTCCATGCTATATATGTATTTCTAAGTACCCGCCTCGCTACCAATTCCAGGAAATTTTTCCAGACTTTTCTGGTATACCAGAAATTATCTTACCTCGACGAGAAATTCCAGCATTTCCCAAAGTTTCAAAAATTCTGGGTTGCACATTTCTTTTGGGTATCTTTCCCCTTTCACTGATCTTTAAAACGCAATTAAACAGAAAAACCAAAAACTAAAAAAATATAATTAGTGGACGTCCATAATGACTTCCCCCACCCCTGCCTCCCACATGCCAGCAGGCTCTCCTCCCCCACCTAGCTCGGTGTATATGAATTAAATTATTATACTGTATCCCAAAATGTATTAGCATGCGTAACTTAATAAGTTTATGCTACTTTGTCAGCTTGGCAAAAAATTAGATTTTCAAAACAAAATTCATGAATCTCAACAATTCCATTACTATACTGTATTCCATATCAAATGTTCCACATTAATTCCCAAATATGATAAGCTTTGAGGATCTCTTCTTGCGTCTTTGCTCGAGGTTAGGATTGCATATAGCATGCCTACTACATTTTCAATAATATGCTAAACACGCTCGAGATAATGAACTGAATAGCTTTTGAATTAATTTTCGTCAATGACCTTAGTCAATCCTTAAGGACTGTTTTGATTAAATTCCTATATTCTTCACCAGATCTGTACATTCGTCTCACGACTAGAGCATTTCATAGATTTATACCATACGCATGAAATGCGTCGAAATAGTATGCCTGATTACAGTACATACCTCTAGGGAAATGCTTCTTGGGGAAGAGTGCGATTGTAAGAGCAACTTATAGAGATGACAACTTCTACATCAAAGTTCATGCAACCCTCGCGGTACAAATCAATCCAATCCATATTCACTTCTAGGATACATAAACTGTTTTGACAGATTTCTTAATTATGTCGTGCTTATTTATTAAAATATACCATGTAGAACATATTTGGCAGCCATGTTAGCATTTTCATTCTTCTGATATCATGACAGGGATGATGATATATGCTGATTTCCATGCAATACATCAATGTTTGTGTATGCGAATAATCTTTCTTGACACTTGTAAGTTATTTCTGGATTTTTTGTATCTATTTTAAAGATAACTTTCTAAAGGTTGAATATATCTTAAATATAAAATACTCCATGTTCTATATGATTCATTGTTTGCTCTTTTTTTCTTCTGTATTATTACTGCATCTCATCCCCCATAGTCTTTTCAATAGAAACAATAATAATAAAATATGGGGTACAAAATCAGTTTTCTAAGATCGTTGTATGTTGGAAAACTACAATAGATTCTGGATTATAAAACGTTTATTTCATTCATCGGTTTGTACATTTTTTTACAGCGAAACAAAGATTTTGTTTACTTTTTTCTTCAAAATAAATGTATATATTTTCGTAAATAATCAATTCTCATTGAAAGTACATAAGACCAACTTCCAATTTTGCCTTAAAAGGATGTCGTAATACCCTTGTGGATCAACTGACCAAAATAAAGGCTTTGTATTTAGTTCTCTAAGCATGAGTAATCCCATTGATTGCAATTTCTCTACTAAAAAATGGTAGGACCAATTAGCTAAGGTTTATTAATGTAACCACTCCATGCCAACTTTAAAGTGCTATTGTATTAATTGGATACTATTTATCCACCCAAATGTAACAGCCTCGCCATCTATATCCATTGAAGGTCAAGCAATACTATATATGTATGCAGGTTTGCAATAATTTTTTATACGTAGCTCAAGTCTGGTAAGAAAACGTAATATACGGAATAAGCATTTTAACTATACTATAGAATTGAATTAGCGACATCCAAACCCAAAACACGTTTCACCGTCCTTCCCTCTTTCTCTTAAAAACAATGTAATTTGATTTGAAGTGTGAGAATTAAATTATCTTACCCCCGATAAAAAAGTAAGAATGCAAATAATTACACCCCGGAGATCCCCGAAATTAAATCGAATTTCGTACACAAAAAAATCCCAATTTCATTCAGTTCGAGATAGTCTTTTCATTTGCTCAAGTAAAAAAAACAGTAATAGCGGGTCATTGAGGCCACTAACTCGCAGGCACACCTTTTAGAATGGTTCAAAACTAATCTGATTACCAAGGTGAAATCAAAGGGAATTGAAAAAGGTTTCTCAAGAATAAATAAGTAGAGAAGATAGCGTAGTTTTCTGATTCTGAAACATTAATTACCCTTGCAAATAATTTCTACAATTACGATATAACATGGAAAAAGACATCGAAAAGCTTAATTAAACCACGTAATAAATCCCTAAATGCTAGAAAAGGCTATTGAATAGCCAAAAAACAACTTTAAAATGTAGTTTTAATAATTACTTCCAGTCAAGGTTGTCATTGTTAATGATGGTATCGAGCACAATACCTTGGAAATAATTAGTTTTCTGTGAATTAATTCGGCTTTTTCATTCCTACAACGTTATCCAATTTCTATTGGACAAATACAGATTAAGAACAAAATATCCGAGCTATACAAGGAATAATGACAAAATGTATTTATTTTGTCTTTTTTGGTAAACATGCTAACCGTTCAATCATTCTTCTTCCAGTCATTGTTTGACACAATTCAAGTTTGTTTAATCACGCCAACTTGAAGACACTTAGATGAAGTGCAATTCATATACAGTGGCACCTTGGTTTACGAACTTAGTCCGTTCCTTGACCCTGTTCGTGAACCGAAAAGTTCCTGATCCGAATCAATTTTTCCTATTCCAATTAATGTAAATCCAAATAATGCGTTCTTTGTCTTAGAATTTTTTTTACATGTTATGGCTTTATGTGTAGAAATAATACAGACAGGATATAAATATAACAGTAATATTAGAAGAAAGCAGTTTAATATAGTATACATCCATGATTTCCAACATTATAGGAAATAAAGACACCCACGTGGTGTCGTCATGCTGACGTTGCTGTGAATTAAGTTCATTTGCAGATTCTGTTTAAGAAATTTTCTTTAACAAACATTGTATCCATTAACAAAATTTGTATTACTATACATATACTCTATTCTGTTGTTAATTATATGATTTAAGTCTCAAATCAACGTGAATTAAACGAACTTTTGCCATATTTGCAATGTAGGCTATATCCTTGAAACTAATATCGATTTTAATTTGAATCCTTGGGAATTATAACTCATTTTTGATGTTTCCTGTATTTTGTAAAACTTATCCGTAACAAAGATGTTCTGCTGGAACCAGTAAAACAATTTCAAAAATTCAGACCTTTAATTGGTAGTCCAGAGAATTGTGTTCGTGAATTGAAGCATCGTTCGTAAAGTGAAACAACAAATGGTGATCGTAGAAAGAGACGTTCGTAAATAAAGTTCGACTGTATAGTTAATTTGATACATTTTTGCAAACACAATTACGTAGATCTTAACAAATTCGCTTTATTACAACCTGACCGATTTAATAAAAATCTTTATTTATCAACTTGAAGAAACATAAATTAAATTTGCAAAGGTGCAAATTTATTTTGTGGACATCTTAACTGAGGATATTTTGATGTGCAGGGCATTTGACTAAAAATTACCGTAAACTGCAACAGTGACAGATAACTTACACACATTGGCATATTTCTATCTGTTTTTTAGCCAAGCATTCATAAATTTGCCTATCCTCTGAAGTAATTCACTGAGAATCGTGGTGAATTTACGACTCCAGCAGCTACGTTGAGCATTTTGCTAGGTTATTGGAATCCCCAGCAGCCTGACAATACAGTAGTCTCAGCGATGCGACCCTGTGTATGTTTTATTGGTTTAGGGAGACCCCAAGCCCTCTATTTGACTGCCGATTGGCATTCTTGAAAGAAAACCACTTATGGTTTGTCAAATTGAAATCTTGTGAAAGACATATTTTGAATTATTGAATTTCAGAATCGCTAGATAAGCTTTATATCTAGCAAAATACAATAATACTCATGCCTGGAGTGTTTCTGCAAAGGCACTGCTAGAATGTTTAGGGGGTGATCTTTCGAGGGTCGATTTATGGTCGCAACTTCCTCCTGGTTTTATAAAAAAAGAGGACATTTTAGCTTTTTCTTATATCGCTTTCAATGAGTTGATGGTGTGTACCTAATGCTTTGATGAATGTGACATTAAGTGATAAGGACTGGAGTGGCTCGTCGTAAAGGTACCTGGGACTGATTTCTTGCGCCCTTACGATCGTGAGTGCGCATAACACATTAGGTACGGAGGGAGGATACTTGTACGTCTCGAGAAGGGGGGCAGTAATCCTTCTTCATTCAAGCTGTGCAATGATAGCAAAATGCCCTTAATAGATCTCAGAAAAACATGCGCCAGAAAGTATAGGGTGGACGCCCTCAACGGCTGCAATCTCAGAAAATGATGTTTAGTGGTCAACAGAATCACTGTCTTTATGGCTATGTGACCGTCATGGCTCCCCCAGCACTCCCCTAGCTGCTTTGCTCTTCATTTCCCATTTCTGTTTCTGACAAGAATGCTATTTCCGAACAACTCTTTTCACCTCGTGAGAAACTTGAAGCAAGGGCACATTCGTGTGCTGGGGATTGATTGAAATTTTAGTCTGCTCCATGGGGTGTACAACTTGGAATTTTGCATGAAGGTAGATGGCAGAAATCCGAAAACGTAACAAAAAATGTATCTAGGGCGCGACGGTTTTTCTTGTCTCCAACTCGTGCATTGTTTTTCGATGTTTAATGCAGCATAATCCAGTCTATGAAGTGTGGAAAAAAAGTTCTGCACACACTCTCAATCTATATATCAAGTAGTTACCGAGATAATGTAAACCTCGAACAAAAAACAAAAAACCTGGACATTTTTTTGTGTTTGTGCCTACGCACAGAACCAGAAAAAAAAGAATAGCTGTACTATGGAATTTCAGGCTAAAATCAATTTCTTAATTAATAGGAAACCCTACACATGATAAATATAATTGTAAGCATATTGTCTCAAAATAGATATTGAAATGCATGCAGATGTACTGTAAGCAAATTCAATGAACTGCAAATATTCTGCGAACGTGCATTTTAGAAATATTTTATTTAAATTAGATGGCATTTCCAAATTTGAAAATAAGTTATTTATTCAGCAGGTACATATATCAGAAGTGAGGACATTTTAAATGGGTGTAATTAATGCAGTTGTTTTGTATGAATTTGTGAAATCTTTTCCCAAAACGTGAGCGTGTGTATACATTACGGATTTGTTTAATGTACATGTACATGCACATATGACAAATTTACAGAATGCATAAAACATATTTATGCCACAGTTTTTTTGTTTTTTTGTTTTTTATGCTTTATAGGTTAAACGGGCTAGTCAAGCATGCTGAAATCGTATTATGAACTCGGTCCTAAAAGTTTAATGTTTTCACGGAATAGTAAAGTAATCCAATTATCAGTTGCGAGTTATATAGCGAATATATACATTACATGAAGGCTAATGTTGACCGAACTTTTCATTAGCAAGTGCATTGTTACCAGATGGCAGGCAGTTAATTTTGCAATAATAAAAAGCTTAATGTTATACTAAAATCAGAAATTAAACTCGTATAAACGGATTTATTGCTCAGAAGTTGTAGAGGGGTTAAAAAGGTGTTGGTATATAAAACATCGAATCTTTGTCATGCATGCAGTGACTTTCACATACACGTTATTTTAAGAGGATTTTAATGTAGGCTGCTGTCCTCGTCTTTCACAGCACTCTCTACATTCTCTCTCTCTCTCTCTCTCGTCTTTTTTTTATCCCAATCATAATACTTTGTTCATCAGCAACTTATCTGTTAAAATGCCTCCTAACAACTAGTCGTACAAATTGAAGAGTTGCTTTATTTGACAGGCAAACAGGACGACTGCCATGCGTCTTAGAAAATTAATGACAACAGCCCAAGTCGTTAATTGAAGGCAAAAAAAAAGCAGAGCTGCAAGGTACATCCATGCATGATGGAAAGGAAAAGGAAAATTGTGCCCAATCGATATATGTAGGCATGCGGAGGAGAGGAAAATATACAAGATTGGAATATAAATAAAGTAATTAGACGCAGATTTCTAAATAAAAAAAAAGACAACTTTCATGTTCTCGTGCAATCTGCTAATATCTATTTCAAGAAAGTTTCGTTTTATCTTCTATATTTGTCAAGATCTTCTATGTAATTTACTAACTTTTTCACTTGTTTTTTATATATAATGGAACATTGTTTTTAAATCCCTGGTTGTATAGCTTATTTTTTATATTTATTTAATTTCAAAAGGTGTGTATAAGCATCGTGTGAAATTTAGCTTGGTAAATCAATTTACATAGCATACGCTCCGTATTTAGAGATTTTTTCTGTTGCAAGATATATAATGGGCAAAATATGTTTTATGCACTTCATTTCATATACAAGTTCATTCTATTTACTCACACTGTTTGTGCTAAGGACTTAGGCTCTAAAATTTAATTTCACGATGATGAATTACCAACTTGTAATGGGAAAACGAAAATCGCACAACACATTTCATATTTTCCGTGACATTTTACGAACTTTTTGTACTGAAAAGTACCTACTATATACACGGTGTTTCAAACGGTTATATTTAAAAATGTCAATGACCTTTTAGGTGATTTATAATAGTTTTAAATATGCATTATTAAGCAAAAAAATTATTTGTATCGTTTTTCCACTTTATAAATATTTTTAAAAAATTTGTATTCAACCTTATACAGTAGTTTTTGGTGGGCCCTTTGTATCATGGCAAAAAATATGTTTTAGACCCAGTTCGCAATTGCATATATATATTTGGAAGATTTAGCATGAAATGAATTATTCTGTCATTTCTATAAGCATTCCTACAGATTCTATAGTTTATATAAATGAGACAAAGTATGTATAATAGACGAAATTTTGTAACGAATATCGTATTTTTGGACGAATATATGAGCATTTTTTTTCTGAAAAAATGTGACGAATATACATTGTACATGTAGAAATTCTACTGTAAACAGTACAGTGGTGCCTCGGTTTAAGAACTTAACTCGTTCCTTGACCCTGTTCGTTAACCGAGAAGTTCGTGAACTCATCCGTAACAAAGATGTTCTGCTGGAACTAGTACAACAATTGCAGAAACTCGGACCTTTGATTGGTGATCCAGAGAAATGTGTTCGTGAACTGAAGCATCGTTCGTAAAGCGAAACAACAAATGGTGTTCGTAGACAGATACGTTCGTAAACCTTTATTTGACTATAACGTGTACGATTAATTTTATAAAATGTGCACAAAGATTATTAGCATTTTCCTGCTCGTGTCAGTTTCTCTACAAGCAACTTTGTAATTTGCATTCCAGAGATTGTAAGATGCATGGTGAAAAATTATTGGCCAAAGGAGGTGTAATGCCTCAATTAGACTTGAAGGTATATAGCGGTCTCGTAAAGTGATTATTTATGCCATGAATATACCAAAAGCTAGCCATGGGATAGGTCTTTGTCCGTGATATATGGACGAGGAAGTGGCCAACTCTTAGAAATTTGCTTAATTAATTAAGCCGTTATTCTCTTCTGTTGAGCATTTATGTACGTAACACCTCGCCTCATCCTCTGCCATCTATTGCATTTTCACGCATTTTGTGGCTGGACTCACCCCATACATCGAATCAGCATCGTATGCGTTCTTTAATGGATATTAGCATATGTAAAATGTCACCAGTAGGCTATTGTATAAATTACACTCGTACCTTCCTTGGGGGGAGAATTCTGGTTTATAAGCAGCTACCATCTGGATCTGGACGTGCAAAGGCGATGAATCAAGGGGCTGGATTTTTCTGGGGGCATTAATGAATGTATGGAAGGAGTCAGTGCATGCAAGGTGGTCTAGGTCATATTCCTCGGGCCTTCCTTCATTTATTTGTTTCTCGATAGAGGGAAAAAAATCCCATTTTTCTTCCCCAGGCCACTCTCTCTCCACCGTATATATATTTCCCTAAAGTAGTATGTTATCGGCATACGGTATAAGCTTTTTTTTTTCTTTTTTTTTTTCGGAAACATTCATCCTGCTGACCAGAGGTGGTTCTGAATGAGAACGAGCATAAGATGAAAGGAAACGTTGGTTCTCCGTCTCTGGACTCATCTGGGAGCATTCACTGCTTCGCCATATCTTTTTGTGTCAATTTCGTTCTTTCCTTTATTTTCGCCAATTGTTGTTCGTATATATATATATCTCTGCTGGCAGCCTTGACCACTATTACACCCGTTTGAAACGTTCTCGAAACTTATGGCCAACGCGGCTGAAACATACGCGATGGTGTTGAATTGATCGAACGGTCTCCTCTCACTTTCCTAATTGGCAATAAGGTTGATTCGTGCAAAAAATAATAAAAGTGCGAAACCGAATTAAATAGCTGGGATCCGAAGCAAGGGGCCATTCTGGCACACTGACAAGGAGGGGTGAGTCCTGTCCCTGGGCTCGTACACGTGTCGCGGAAGGGAGGAGAACAAAAAGGATATAATTGCCAGCAGGGGCCCAAAATGGCGCTGGTGGCAAGCATGGGTAGGGTTCTTGGGATTGGAACGGAAATTAAAATGGCCTCATGTATGTGTGTCCCCTTCCTTTACGTGTATGTATGTGTTTGTAGGGGAGTGCAGACCGATAACATGTCGTAAACTTGTCGGCTAGTCAGTCGCCATTTTGGTTTTCTTCTACCCTCCAGCAAGACATCAATCCGGGTTCAGTTGTACTACCCTCGATCTACTTAATGGCGTTAATTGAGGAAGGTTACAACTTTCGGCCATTTGTAATTGACAATTACAAATGGTCGCCTTTGCTTAATGGCACGGTGGCGATGAAGGGCCATGATTCTTAATGCGGAATTTATGGTTATGCCAATGCTGGAATAATATTAATCATAGTCCGGGCTTTTTTTTTCATTGTGCAGTTGTAACCCAATTCATCATTACGCCTGCACTTTTGCTGCGATTGCATTTCAAAAATTCGATTCTCTGAGTGAAGCCTAAGGTTATTGGCAATGGCTTATGTGCCAAATTTTCTAAACGAATTACAGATGAATTTTAGTAAAACATCAAATCGTATAATTTGATGGAGGGAAAAGAAGATAGGGTGAAAGATGATATATGCCGTAATCATTGATAGATTGCCAATATGTGAATTCAGTAGACGAGATATCAAGATACTGTATATGTTCCCTGTCACTTTATGTGCAAGTTTTTTTACCACAGCATTTTATATTAGTTTTTATGTAAACTAGTGAAGCCTGCATTTCAAAGCGTGTTAAGGGTTACCAAGGAGTTTCCTTACAGGCAAGTGTAAACGATAGGGCACAATGAAGTTGCATATTATGAGTTAAGTGTATATATTATATTGTTTTGGTATTTACAATTCGGTACAGAGCATCCCCACATAGTTTTTCAAAGGTATTTATTTAGTATTTCCTGAAATCTTTCATTTAATCTAGTGGAATTTTGTGATACTTATTCTGAAACACATGTGATGTTGGGACTTCTTATATTAAGATTGTACAACACTATGTACATTTATATTTAAGAGGGTAAACCGTTATGTATTTTGAGTTTCAGTGAGAGCTTTCACACTTGCACATGTTTAGTTTTCATGGTCCGCTGCATGATAGTATTCAAAACCAATTTTCGTTTATGTTCCTCCCAAATCAACTTTCATTGTTTTAAAATCTGGTTCAAGAAATTCCCTTCAGTGGCTTTGATTCTACCTTAGCCTCCCTCCAAAATGCATACAAGTACTTTAAAAAAAACCAACAAGGCAAAGCATTAAACTGATTTCTTCGAGGTTTTTGTTATTGGGTTAGAATAAAAGCTCAAGAGAATTTAAGTTTCAGAAGAAACTATGCTTAACGTTAACATGGTGGAAGCTTTATAAGACCTATTGATATAGGTGTTTCAGATATGATCAGATAATGATGTGTTCTTTCATGGACTCTATTCTCAAAATTACAACTTGTAAGACTCAAGTAAAACACGTTAGCAGTAACCAAATGAAAGCCAGTTTGTGGTATACTGTACATACTACATCCTGTAAATCGCCTTTATATTGGAGCCAATACGTTCAATTGGGATCCGGATTAAGATGTGCTCTACAGGTAATTCTTTTAAAACTGTAGACAATTGCCTGAAATGTCTCTTCGAATTTTCTGTGAAGGCTTCAGCGAAGGAAAACTGACTGTGTTCCAGTTAAATCCGAAAAGCATGTGGCGTGGTCTATATATATACTTCTTAAAAATCGATCGCGATTAAGTGAATGAAAACAACGAGAATAATGTCATTTCATTGAACTATATATGCCATTGCAACGTCATATACAACGCGACAGAATAATTTGACGAGCAGGGCAATCTGCCTGCCATGTGCACGTATACAGAAAAATGTTCAAGGGTTCTTTATAACCAAACCCATTTGAATATTTGGCAGGCAGTCATTCATTTCACTCTAGCAGCAGACTTGGAACTTAATTTCCTTCAAATCGATTTCAATTAAAGTAATTTAGGAAAGAGATGTTGTTATACATTAGATATATTTCTCTTTCATTTTGGCACATCTTGCCAGATTCAGTTGAAGAATCGACCTGCTTTTCCAGATGGCCAGTATAGCTAGATCTAGAATCCTGTAATATCATCGTGATGTAAATATGAGGTATTATTGAGAAGATTGTGGTTAACCATCCACTGTTTGAATCTGAAACATATTTAGTCGTGTTCAAGTTATTGTATAAATCACTATAAAATGTTTATAGGAATCACACCATCATTGATCATCTTGCGAGACATCTAGAACAAAAAGAGAACTTCGAATTGATCGACAAACATTCGGTTTGATCCAAAACTCATGAAAAGATGAACGATCGCTTTAGATGGATCTTAATTGTGTAATCATCCATCATTTTTAATTAAAATATAACAACGTTTTCAGTATGCAATGTTAAAACTACAGGTTAAAACACGTGCAATGTGAAATATGAAATTTCTAAATGCAAAGCTCTACCGTCTACTAAGTTTGCATTATTTTGGAATAATGGAACAATAAGGTACCTTAGTTGTATACAAAATATGGGAATTCCCTGACTGAATAGGTGCATGTTGTTATATTTTATAACAGTGAGAGTCAGAATATATCCTTATTTTTCTGTATAAAATAAATTTAAAATGAAATAAACAGTTACTTCCATGATGTGCATATTCTCCATCTAGCTAAATGGATTTGTGTAAAATTTTGTCAAGTATCCAAGCATCTGTATTTAATCGAAATTGAAATTATCTAAATCAAAACGTTTGAATGCTAATGCATAAATTTTAATCTAATTTAGTTGATTTATTGTGTTTTAAACGCGAGATAAGTTTCAACTTAATCTTATCCTCAAACTTGGAATATATTTAAGACAAAATTTGGACTTTGGGAATCTCTGAATTGAATGAACAGGCAGAATCATTTCGACGTTTTCCATGGTGTCGCTTAGAAAGCACTCTGGAACACATTGATGTTCAAGGATTGTTAAATGACAAGGAACTGTGCATGGTCGATCAAAACGACAATGTTGCACAGTAGGCTAAGTGATTTAAAATATCTTCCAATAAGTGCAGCAATCTATTGAAAGGAAACGCATTTTAACAAATTTAAAATGTAGTGTTTAAGTGAATTTCAATTGCGGTAACGTTTTTCTCCCATTTGTTCATTGAACAGGTCAAAAAAGCTTTTCTAGATAATAGATTTTTTGAACTTGTTGAAGACTTGGTGGACTCTTTATATGTTATAACACTTTAGTATACTTCATTTCTTGAGGTAGACATGTTACGGAGTATTTTATATATTGACTATTAGAAAATTTCTTGAAACTTTTTTCTTATTCGAGGACACTAGAACAGGATACTTTTAATAATGGTTGTGGAACACGTTCAATAGATTATCCACTATTTCATAGTTCTTATTAAAACGTTTATGTCATTTTCTGTTAACGAGCCAACGCAATTTCCGTAGAACAACGAAATGATCCATGAAATTCAGCCCATTATTAGTGGAAAATAATAGAAAACTGCCCACTTAAACATTACATCATGCAGTAACTACAGATAACAAATATCCATACATAATATTTTACCTAGGTTTGAAATAGTTTAGTCGAGTATTAAGTGAGAATTCGTTACAACATAACACTAGATTTAACGACTAATTACTTGAAATCCTAGGAAAACAGAAATGGAATTACATAATTTAAGTCTAATATAATAATTTTACTTATTATCGTCCATGTTCAACCTAGATTTGCTATCCAGTAATTTTGCACTGTTTTCAACTAATTAAAGTTATGATTTACTTAATTTAATCCAATAGGATTTTCATTAGACAGACGAAGCTAGAATTCAGCCATCGTGTGCTTAAATGTTTCATCAAAATTATAGTAATGGGAATACCTGAAAATTCAAAGGTGTTTCATTTACGAGCACATAAATTTGAAAATTACGCAGAAGTTAATTGCAATACTTGATTTCAAAATCAAAATTTTTAAATCTGCATTTATTGTAATTCCCATTTTAATCCAAAGCTATGGTTATGTAATCTGGAGGTATCCTAGCAACAACAGTTGTAATGCCGTGAAGTTAATTAATGCATTTTGTTAAGCCGCATTTAGCCATTGGTGGAATTATGAAGGGCGTACGTATTAGCAACACCCTAATGGTTCCCACACGTTATTAGGAGTGATTTAGTTGGTTATCGTTGAAAACTAATTTTTCATCGACCTATCTAATTAACTAATTCGCTGCACCAGCTTGAACTTATTTGCAAAGCTAATCCAGTAAAAAAAATTTGCGCTATGCATGACGTGGTTAAGAATTATCATCCTGTGGTGGGTGAAGTTTTCACTGGTAAATCAACAGCAGTTTAATACATTTTGAATGACTAAATAGAAGGTTAAAATGAAAATTACTTTGTTTTTATTAGGTTCAGATCATACTAACATTTTCTTGCTTGATAGTTACTCGTAACATGATTATTGAAAAGTAAATGTGGCAGCACCAAATGCTTTGTGACCCTATAATTTTGAAACAATTTGATGTCACTTACAGGTCTTTTCCACTTAACGTCAACTCAAAATTCTATCGTCCGTTACCATCCATTTTATTTTGATTAGGCCCATTGTGACTATTTATACAGGTGTATCCACTTCAGGACGAGTGTTGCCCTATGAGAGTGCCTTAAAATGTGTTCAACCCAAAAGGGTTTCGATAGTAATGAAAGTTTGATAAGGATTTAAAATTTTAACTGTTAAAATATGGATAAATTTTGACTGACCACAAGCTGCTCAAAAAAATAGTGATAATCATGTCTCAAAATTATTCTATTAAGGTGAAATACAACCCTATCACCTTCAATGGGTGAAATTTTAAAACACAATTACAGCCAAACCAAAAGAGATTAAATAAAAATAAAAATTGTTTAAAATA
>JAQGAE010002400.1:0-18009 GCA_034696685.1 Julus scandinavius | reverse complement strand
AAAGTCAACATAGAAATGTGTAGGGTGTTTCCGTAACATAGCATAGCATAGCGAAACATAGGCAACATAACATAACGTAACGAAACGTTCAAATGTGTAGGGGCCTTTATGTATTCTTTTAGCAAAGACTGTATATACAGCCTGTATATTCAATAAACGCTGGCTGAGATAATCTGGGTTCTAGTGTTTATACAAAAGTTTGTACTGTACAGTGTTCTAGACCTCATGCAATGTACCCTCAAATTCACATACATTTTTTTTAAATATGCTTAAAATCAACAAAACATTTCTGTATAGTTTTAAGCAATGCAATATGTTTTAAACATATTTAAATTTTATATAATTATATTGCTGCAGTATGTTGAAATGGTAATATATAAATGTTATGTCAATGATTGCAGATTTCAATTATTAAATACAGTAGAGCCTGTCTAAAAGCATACTCTTGGAACCATTAGACAGGTTTATTTATACACGGGTCCCAAATCGGGAGTGGCACATTTTATCCTCTTAGAGAGGATATTCATTTACACAGGATGCGTTTAGAGAGGTTATTCATTTACATACGATTCATTTAGCCAGGTTCTATATATGTTCTATTTGGTTCAACAATTCTTCCAACCTAACATCATAATCTCATAACTACTGACGTGGTCCATCAATATTCAGTTGGAGAGTGCATGGATGGGATGATATAACGTCATTTGGTCTTGAGATTCGAGATAGATTTTACATGACTGAATGAAGAACCGATGATGATTGTGATGAGAACCCACACAGGTGGAACCCCCACGACCCAGGGTATAAATTCAAAATCGAAACTGTTTTCTGGTGATTTTCTACTCTCAAACTAAATTTGATGTGAAAGTTATACATGAATGCTGGATGTTGCAGGATCGAATCCCAAGAATCTCAACATCAGCAGGTTGGCATGTTTGCATTGAAAAAATGTGAGACGACCTGCGAGGATGCTGATAAAGAACAAATACACATTCAAGTAATTAGATCAGCAATTTTGTTATTATTGTAATTCTTCCTCCTCGGGCATTAAAATTGACTAATGAATTTACATTATACAGAAATGCCTACACATCATTTTCAAATGTGTACATCAATTTAAATTCAATACCATCAACCTCGCTTCACTTTCTTAGCACGTGTATTCAATGTGCGTGTATGCGATTTTGAAGCGAGAAGTGAAGCCTGTAACACAACTAATATGTAAGATGTGTGTGTACCCAGGTACAGTGCAGGGTAATTTTATTAAATGCTATCATGGGAAAAAGGTGGGCAAATTCAATTCAGTTCGTCTAATTTTAAGCTTGGGATAGTTTTTCTTTTCTTTTTTTCTGTTATCCAGATCGGATCTGTGCTAGTTCCCGTTTCGGCATTCCAGCATGCTCGCCGAAAACAAACGTCATAAATTTATAAAACTTTTATTAGGCTTAATTCCCAGGAGATGGCAAATCTCTTACAAATAATGACAAGGATTTACGGGCGGCGCTTAAGATCCGACTGTAATCTGGGCTCGTAGGCCTAATATTTCGGAGATTACGTGTGCTCACTTGTCAGATTTAAAGTACACCAAACACGGAGTAATCATCAGGTTTACTCGGCTCGTTAATATTTAATGGGAACTAACGCCGTTTATCCGAGGGAAAAAGGAAAATGCAATCATCGAGATTCTCTTTTGCCATGCACACACACACTATAATAGAGAATTTCAAGCAGGCTGCGGCTTGGGCCTCCACTATACTGATGATGAATTTAACACTCATCTGCCTTTTTAATCCACCATTTTTATTAACTGCGTGCCACCTGGCGGCTATTCGTTGAAACTGTGACTTGTTGGATACATGAAAGGTTCTTAGCTAAAATGCATTAATTGAAGTTGGTTTATCATGGAACTACTTGTAAAGAGAAGCATTGCCATTCTTTGTAATTTAATGAAAAAGTATATACATGGTATACTAGCGCCATCTTTTTTTGTTTGTTAAAGTTATGCTATGGTAATCGTTTATGGTTTATTCCATATGTGTACATACCATGGATACAGTATAACCTGTCTAAATGCGTACTCTTGGGACCGGGGGAAAATATTCATTTAGACAGGTTCATTTATACACGGGTTACCCAATCGGGACAGGCACATTTTATGCATTTAGATAGGGTATTCATTTACACAGGATGCATTATATTCTCTTTATAAATGGGTCCTTGCGTTACTGCGATCACTATCTGTAGTATATGACAAATCTAGTAGAATTGTTATTCCTTTATCGAGGTTATAAACGCAAACAATGCTTCCTGTTTATGTTTTAAACTTTGTATATCAGATTTTTTTGTTAGGTTTTCATATGGTGAACCACTAAATTGGGACAAATCTCGCCCTATAGCTAAGTGTGCTTAAGGTGCGGTTAACTGCCACAAATTATTGCTCTGAAAGGTAAACTCAACGTTTACAACGTACTTGACAATGTAGTTGCTTAAGCCTGTTGTGGTAAGCAAATGCGGAAATTGGGTAATAGCGTGATTTTATTTTTTATTTATTTATTGCTTAAAATCTGAGAAGGCTAACGTTGGCAGTTTTGCTTGGTTTTTTAAAAGTTTATAGTCCATGTTGCTCCTGCATGCATGCTTTGGCTCATTAATAATAATAATTATCAAATACAATTCAAGGTGAAAAGCATTTGGCAGTCTAATTGGAAGATTCCTAACATTAAAGTGGAACAAGGTGAAGATATGTAAATTATTTTGGCAAAATATTCGCATGACATCACAAACACATTGCGCATATTCGAAAAATACTTATTCCAATTCTAGCTTACTCAAGTTCAGTACCACCTAGCTGTTTGTAAGCTATTATAGTGTTCCGTTTTTTTTACATAAAAAGCTGCTATGTTTGAAAATGAAGATACTGAAAATGAAGATACTGAAAATGAAGATTCTGAAAATGAAAAGATCAATTAGAGAAATGTGTTAACATTTCAAAACCAATTACTGATTCAAAAAGTATATTTCTGTAAGTATTGATACACTTTTTAAACAATTGAACCAATTGGAAAATTATGCAAATGAACTGGGAAAATATACTATGAGGGATTACCTCGCAAATAAATTGTGTGGTATTGTGCTAAATTGTTTGTGTCCAATATAAATGGATGCCTGATGGCACACTTCCGCCATCAAGAGTCATGTAGCGTGACATTTTATGTGACGAATAAGTCATGCGTGGCTTATACTTCGTTCTTACTTATGAAACGCCATCCCTGAGGACATAACGCATTTTCCCCTTTGCCCATTGTGTGTTAGACACGTAAATCCTCCATGTCGTTGCGTATTGAGTGTAAATCTCCCCTCGTGATCATTGATTAGTTATGCGGTTATTGATTCTTGGGCCCCATTATTGTATAAGACTCCTTTTGGGGGAGATAAGTCAATGAAACGTGCATAGCAAGAGCTTCCTTTGGCGGATAAATACCTTATTGGGTTTACATATGTACCATTTATCTGCTTTCGTCATTCCCCCCCCCCTTCCCCCAGCCCCATACATCGTGTTGATTGAATTATCAAACATGGTTCTTTGCTATTTAAAAAAAGGGGAAAGTAAGTGGCGGGAGATAAACATTGAACTCGGAAATGAAATGGACCGCTGTTTCTATTGATTGTGGCTGAAAATAATTAGCCGTACAAATATTTGATCTCTGATTAAAATAATTTATTGGCTTATAAATAGCGCCAGGTGGTCAGTAAATGCCATTGGTGTTGAGGAATGTTATGGTATATCAAAATTAATCTTAGAATATTGGCGTGTATTGGCCAAAAAGAATATGAATTTAATGTAAGTAAAAATGGATTATGTATACATGATGCTACATATTCATTACATTAGGTAATAATTTAATGAGCAATGCTGTATTTCGTCAATTCAATGGCGTACTCGAGTATAAGATGCACGTTAATTTAATCATTACCAATAGTAAAAGACTGATTCTAAGAAAATATAAATTTCTTAGAATATCTGGCAGAATTTTAAACAAATTTTGTTATTATACCCAGTGGGAAATAAGTGCGATTTGAGACTTAAATCTTATAATTAACAACAGAATAATGTAATAATACAATTTGTCTAATGGAAACAATATTTGTTAAAGTAAATTTCTTAAACAGAATCTGCAAAATGACAGCAACGTCAGCATGACGACACCACGTGGGTGTTTTATTTCCTATAATGTTGGAAATCATGGATGTATTTATTAAACTGCTTTCTTTTAATATTACTGTTATATTTATTTCCTTTCTGTATTATTTCCACACATAAAGCCATACCATGTTAAAAAAAATTGCTATGACAAAGAACGCATTATTTGGATTTACATTAATTGTAATGGGAAAACTTGATTCGTATTACGAACTTCTCGGTTTACGAACAGGGTCAAGGAAGGGATTAAGTTCGTAACCCGAGGTTTGACTGTATCGTTGTTGTTAATATGATAATGTCCCATGGATGTTGAAAATATCGTGAAATACTTGTATCATTGGGTGGGAATTAATTGAAAACTTGTTGCACTTTTGGCAAACGTTTTGAAATAATTTCGTTTTTTCCAAACTTTTTCAGCTTCCGGTGGACCACCGACAAGTGCTTCTTCCCTTCCGCCTCCATCTCTGCCTCTACTGACCGGAAATCCGCTTGGCCTTTCTTACTGCAGCAGTTTGTGGTGTCATCCGTTGTTCAAGAATCCCGCGGAACCGACTTGCTCACTTCCACTCTGGCCATTGGTGCCCAGGTATTCGCCATTCCTGGGCTGTTTCGATGGACGTTTCTACCCCACCACCTCGGCGTCATCGTCTTCTGGGGGTAAGTCATCCAAAACGTGTTTTTTAAATCTTTAACACAAAATCCCGAAAGTTGGCATCTTCTCAATGTGTAATCCGAGATTCCATCTTGGTAATTTAATTACCTGATGTAATGTTTGGGAAACATGTCCCATTTGATTAGTTTGAGAAAAAATAGGCACCTTCACTCATTGATGGTAAATTTATACCAGTTGGGCAATTTGGTTAGTCAAAAAAACCATTTGATGAATAACCGACATTTTCAGTTCATTAGGGTGACCACAAGTTAGTCTGAAGTAGTAGACGACATCAGGTATATGATGAACAGACTGCCATTTTAGATATCATCTTGGTCATATATGTTTTTAGAATATGGGGTGAATGTCTTAAGCATATTATTGCAGTTTGACTCGTTTTGGATGAATAATTGTGATTATGACAAAGGATCGTTTGATAAGTTTGATGAAACGATGTCTCATTTTGAGAACATTCGGTTTGATGAAAAAGATATGAACACCTGACCACATTAGTTTCACAACAAATCATCTATTCCATCAATAATCTAATCGGTTAAACGTGAAAGATGATCATTCATGTTATCACATTAGATTGTCAGCTAACTGAATAAGACGATCATCAATAAAAACAATCTAGTAAACATGAAAGATGATTCCATCAAATTAGATTATCAACTGACTCTAAAAGATGGTCATCTATTATGTCCATATAAGATTATTAACTAAAAGGCTGGTTATCTGTTTCTACACATTGCCTGATCAACAACCTCCAAAATATAATCATGTATTTTATCAGTTTTACATTTTCGAGAAATTGACTTCGTATTGTTTTTACATAACAAAACAGTGAACAAGTGAGTTCATGAAACCTCATTGTATTTGGTGTCCAAAAATGTCATGTACTTTACATTGGATTCAGACTAAAATGGAAATTGTTTTCCAGACTTTCATTCTGTAATTCTGCAATTCCTGCGTTGGGGTAGGCGTGGGAGTTGGGGGTCAAAACTTTTCATTTCTCTCACTTCCACAATTTGCTCATTTTGCTAACTGGTCCCCAGTACTGAAGTTGTGAACCCCAAATCCGTTTGTAACGCAAATCCGCTGTGGAATTGGCACCCCGCGCTTGCTGATGCATGCAAAACGACTTAGAAGATTTTCTTGGATTTTCTGCAAGACAGATTCTCTCGCGTCGACGTTTGTCAGTGATTTATGCAACGGATTTGGGCGCGTAAAACAAGTTATTGATTCCGTAGTTGGCCTGTGAGCAAAACAGATTTGCAACACGTAGGGCCGGGGCGGAACTTAGAGCAGAATCTCGGTGACCTATAATGTACCTGCATGATAAAATTATAGAAATGTAACTGATGAATGCTGAGGAAATACTAAGCAATGCTACATAGGTTACACATGTATTCATGTAAAACATAATAGAATGATTTCAATGGATTCAGTTCTGAATACCTGTTTGTTCATGGCAAAGTACAAAAAAATACAGTACAACCTTGATTATCCTATAGTTAATATAACACGTATTAAGTATAAAGTTTCATAAAATTTCCTTAATTTGTTTGCGATTTCATGAATTTAAAACTGTTGATGTTGCTTAAATAATGGAAAAATCCATATATGCACAATTTTGCACATGACCTCGGATAATATGGAAACTTGGATAATTTGAAGTTCCTAAACATGTGTTCAACCAATAAAACCAATTGCAATCACATTTTTTTGGGTAACATGCAAAAAGTAGAACTTTAGAGGGTGTTCAAGATTATATACATATTGATCAAGAACATCTGAACTTTTCTGTTCGGATAATACTCGTACAGGAAAAGTTTGATGTTAATAAACAAATACAAAACGTAATAAATATCATGATGAATATCAGTAAATGATAATTTAATAAAAGTTGATATACTTCAAAAATATATTTCTGAAAAGTATCATGTTTTTTTGGATCCTTGTATACATTTATGGAAAATGATTTGATCTATACTCACAACAGCTGTTGGAAAAATAAGTTCTCAAGTTATCTTATATGAAAAATGAAATATTTTGAAATTTTTCTAATTAGGTGTATCCATGTATGAATATGATTTAAAATTGAACGTGGGATGAGAAAGTCGTTTTGAATTATAGTCATATGAACAAGTTGACAAATTAATGAGGAGATTTGTAAAAGAACTTGACAAGGAAATCCTGTTTTAACTAATGAATATTTATTGGATTAATTTCATCTTAGAATAATAGTAAACTGGTAATAAACTAATAATCTGAGGTTACTGTAAATTGCAAATAAGACATGCAACCACTCTGCAACTGCAAATGGTTGCAGATTGGTTAATTTGTTCCAAATACGACCAATTTTGCAACTGTTTGGCAATCAGGTTTTTCCATAAGGAACACTCATACATGAATTGTTCCTCTCATTCCCTGCATTGATAACACGCATTGACACCCATCGCTAGGCTCCGCTGGATGGCGCTGCGAATGAATGCCATGCTTGGTTGCCCATGTATGGTGTCATCAGAGAATGCCAGCATTCATTTGTGATGCTTATCAGCCACAAATGAGCATTAAATCCCTCGTAAGCCGATCTCGTAATTAATTAGCCGTTAGCGAGATACGAACGAGGAGAAGCGAGATTGAAAAAGCATGGCAAAACCATGGAGTAAGCCTAGGATAAATATACCACGCCCCCGACGACCAGTGAAGCATTACGGCGCTCTTCTAATCGAATCAGTGCCAAGGGAGGGATTGGGAGACGGTAGGTGGCGCTAATCCCAAGAGGAAGGCGGCACCCAGCATCCCATGGCAACTCCGAAGTAACGGCGACTTCATCGATTATCAATTAAGTGCTCGTTGATGTAGCGCCGTAGCACTGCATGCCTTTGTGGAATCAAAGGTCACGTGTCCCGGTTATTCATTCATAGCGAGAAGTGCCTCTGGTGTTTCTGATAGTGTTTTTTGTGCACATCAGTATTTGTGCAAGGGCAGCTGTCCATTTGGATCTTGGGGCTTTTGTCCTTGTATGCTTATGTCCGGATAATGAATTCCGGGAATAAGCCCAAACGGATAAAAATCCAAATGGGCAAAAGCCCAACCTAACCAAAACTAACCTAACCAAGCCTGCTTAAGTTGCCATTGAAGTTGACCGTTCTAACATGGCAGCTGCACAGAAATACCCCTCGTCTGGTTCATAACTGTATCATAGTAAAAATGTGCTGAAAAGCTTCACAAAAACTTCCTTTTTCCCCATCAACCCCCTCTTTTCCTGACTGGTTAATTATTCAAGGCGCTCCAGCATCGGTGGTTTTGCCAAAAACGAGCAATCATAAATGGATGGGGCTAAATTAGATAAAACTACATTGATTTCGCCCGTAATGTCCCAGGCGAGTTGCGAGCCCGGGCTTAAAACAAATGAACTGAAAAATAGATGGGCGGGGGAGGAGATAATGGCGGCCATGCATAATGCGCTTTAAGAGGCAACACAGCAGGGAATCTCGGTAAAAAGTAATGCTGGAAGCATAGGCTTTGAATGATTTTTTTTCTCCAAATATTCATATTAAAAAGGGAGGGGGCTAAGGAGGGTTGAATGCGAAATTTTGAAGCAAAAGGCTCCGGGTGCAATCATATATGCGAAACCCGATCTTCGTTGCGTTTTTTTTCTAATTCTCAATTTGACTTTCATTCGCCTAGCAAGCCGCATAAATTATGCATTACCCCCACATTTCGATAATCAGATTTTTTGCCAATAGAAATATGCGAAGTTAGTGAACCCCATTCGCAAATGCTTTTGAATACAGAGTGCCCTTTTTTCGAAGTTTTTTATATAGAAACCTGGATCTAGTACTCAATGAATTCCAATATGGAGGCTAACTGTATTTCTTAATACATTCCTATTTGTAAACAAATGTATTTTGTGCATATGGGGAAATGATAAAATGGGCAATCCTTGCAGTCATGTGGTTTCAACAAACATTTGCAAGCCCTAAGCTCAATAGTGCCCTCTTCTCTATATACTGTAACTTATAAACTATAAAGACCAAGGGTGTTCCAACATGGCGACCGTCATCGATAACAATCATGAGTATCGTCTTCATTGATTTTTCATAGATACAAACCAGAATTTATTTTAACAAAATTTCAACAAAAAACAGTGCAACTGGTCGGGATTCGAACCAGAATTCGTCAATTTATGTTAAATTATGCAGATTCGCTTGCTTTGAATTCGCATTGCCGCCAGCCTGCGTGTATCAGATTTGTAAACGAGCATCCCCCAAACACCTAGCCGTAAAATTGGAGCTCAGAAGCCACTTGGCTGCCGGCAAAAATCTCAACCCGACCATTTTTCCAACACGACTTTCGCGTAACGATCGGCTGCGGAGCGAAAAGGGAAATCAAAATGGTTATTTAAGGCAAAACGCATCAAATGCAGGGAAATCGGGATTCGATTGAAAGGCGGCCATGGCTTCTGGAAGCCCTATTTTATGCATTTTTTATCGATAGTTGGCAAGTTCAACTCCGCCATTGCTGTAGCTCCTTAAGTGCAGCCCTGATGGAAACTCGTAACGGGGTTCCTGGCCCCGGAAATGGCCCCTGGAGGAGCCATACAGAGGAAGCGATCAACGCATTTGCGTTTTTGCTCAATTTAGGCATGGATTCGCGAGTGGCCAATCCAGACACTCGGTTGGGGGAGGCGATATTTATTCACTCTTGGTGGACGAGGGTCCAAGTATCGAACTGTTTGAGGAGTTTTCAAAAAGTTTTGTTTAAAAAATATCTTTCATTATCGTAAAATGTGGATACTTTGGGCTAGATTTTGGCGGGATTTTTTGGAATTCTGAAAAAAGGGTTGTATAATTGGGATTCGAAATCGACGAGGTAAATTAGAATTAAACCCTGCTCTTTTTACTCTCTGATTGACAGTTGCAAGGATTTGCCATCTATTTCTGTCTGGAGTTAATGTACTCAAAACGTGAATATTGCCATAATACAAGGTTGAATTTTTTCTTCGCGAAAAATAAATCAAGATGATAGTTTGATTGAATTAGGGAAAATACAAAACAGGTGTCAGAATAAAATTGGCCGTAGTATAGAATATGCGTAAGTTAGAATATTGATAAGTCAGCCCAATATGGTGGAAGAGTATTTCTCACCAGCTTTACTAGTAAATAGCGTTCATGAAATTTCGAAATACATTTGTAGATGTTTGAAAGATGCTCATGGAGATTTAAAGTGAATTATTGTGGAGATTTTAAACCCATATTCGCTTGTACACAGAGGTTGCAGACACTGGAGAAACTCAATAAAAAGTTATATAATCAATAATAATTTACAGACTAACTACCATCCGCTGTGATTTGCCCTAAAGTAGCCTCCTATTCGGAGTGTTCAATTGTGGTGACTTCTACTGAGTGTAATTTGTGACTTGTTTGGTGATCTTTGTTTCCATGGGAGTTGACCGGGAAGTAATCATTGTCTTTCTGGTGGTGTAAATGGTTGTTTTACTCTTTGAGTGCTGTATTCGGTTCTTGTTGCGACAGGATTTATCTTTTTTTCCTTATCAGTTGTTACATCAAATTATTGAATAAAATTTAAAAAAAAATAATATTGATGGGGTTAAACGAAAGGTATACGTTTAAGATTTGCTATGCTGAAGTGTTAATTGAGAAAAATTCATCAATAAATAGTTGGGATAATTTTAAGGATTTTTCAGAAAATAACAAAAGGGAAATTTGGAGTAAATAGTGTTTTGAAAGCAGATATATTTACAGGAAATGATTACTTTAGGATAGGAAATCTTGTTTCAACTGAGAAATTTGGGATCCAGATTCAACATACCCTGATCTTTCAGAATTGATTTTCCAGCATGGTTGCATCCCTTACTCCTAAAGGAACCATGTTTCAAATTCCATGTAATTAAAGTCGCAAAATCCACCAGTGGGTGGTGAACCTGAAGGCTACACATATCCTTGCCGAGTCATGTGGTGCCCTTAAATTCACTTGGTTCATATATTCCTTTTCATATATGTTGCAAGTGTATGATGCAAAAAAAAAAAAAAAAAGATCTGCGTCAATTTTGCATATGAAACATGTGCTTCTCCTTGCCTCTTCATGTTGTTCAAATAAAAGAGGCACGAGTGACGCCTGCCCCTCCCTGCGTCAACGTCAACACACGGGAGCTGTGGTGTCTCAGTGTCGGTAAAACCTATTGTCGAGATGATTAATAACACTCGGATATGATATACACATGCTCATATTAGCACCAAATGCAACGCGGTGGGCTGGCTGGGGAATGTGTGAAGTGAATCCTGGCATCATTTTCACCTAGATTCAGTCGTTTCCCCCCAGGAGGGGTGGGGGTGGTGCGTTTGACGATGATGGAGGGGCATGCCGCTTTGTTGGGCCGCATGCCTCCCAGGGGCTGCAACACACGGATCGCGGGGGTGCGGCCGCGCACTGACAGGTACAAATGCCCAGAAGGGGAATTCCCCCAGGGCACTCATCTACGCTTGGCACCTGTGGCTGGGAAATGAGATATGCGCGGCGCCGCCCTGCGTGTTAATTGTCGTTGCGCGGAGGCTGGTTAGCCGCCATTTTGTCCGCGTCATATGCCTGTCAACCGGCGGGTTCTTGGCGGCAACACCCAGCTCCAACCGCACGCGTTGGATCCCGGGGGATTCCTCATTTGCATGGATCATGGCTAACGGGGGGATTAACAATGCGCAATGAAGGGGATGCACCCCGAAGGACACTCCACTATTGTGTGGTGTCCGGTACTCCATCTTGGCGAATCAAGCTGGTTTGGTGTCCATATATATATCGTAAACCATTTTAATCTTAAGACCACTTTCCTCGTTCTTGATATCGAAATGGACCCTGATGGAGAGCACTTTTAAGCCAACAAACTTTTTTTGGACCATGATGAAGAGCACTTTCATTTGGGTATATCCATCGATAAATACCATTTACAAATAACACTAATATGCCCATTTAAGCCAGCAAACTTTTTTTTAGCGTAAAACCACAGAGGTCTTAAGCCGGGTCTCCATCAAGACGTACATGTACGTATAAACACGTTTTTACAAACATATGCAAAAAAGTTTGCCCTCCGGGTTTGTTTCAGCCGACATTTTTTTAAAGATATGTAAATTTATGTAAATATCAAAATTGTACAGCTATTAAAGACATTTAGGGCTGGTTGCACCAATAAAGGTTAAGCTAAACCTAAGGTTAACCGTGAGTTAACTAGGATAAGCATTGCACCAAAGAAAGTTAACAGTTGACCAACTTGAAGAAAACCAATGAGGCTAATGAGGTTAACTCGTGGTTTTACGTATATAACCTCAGGTTAGCTAACTTTTTATTTAACCTTTGTTGGTGCAACCGGCCCTTAATAGGTGCACATTATTGATATTTACATATATTTACAAAATGGCGGCTGAAACAAACCCGGAGGGCAAACTTTTTTGCATATGTGTGTAAATACTTGTATATACGTACATGTACGTCTTGGTGGAGAGCCGGCTGTAAAGGAACACAGATTGTGAAATACTGCTCCAATTAATCATTTCTTAAACTTGTCCTAGGAACACTTGTCTCTCAAGACAGTTTCAGAAATGAAATCTCATAAAAATGTTCTTTTACGTTAACTCTTAATGTCAAGTAAATTATCTTTTTTGAATTTCATTATGGCGAATATTATTCATAATTATGTCATATATGGTGAACAGCTAGTGCATTGAAAGTAGTTTATTTTAAAATTCATGGAAAAAATGAAAATATGAGTTAGATGAAAAAATATTCCAATTAAAATTAAATATTTCAGCATTATTTCCTTACAACATTTCCCTAAAGAAGGTTCCCCTTTAGAACAGTTTCATGTTTATTACATGTATTATCATCATCATTGTTATGATTTTTGAATTAGTTATTGTTGATTCTATTTTGCTGCAGCATGTGGGGGTTCTGAACCCGCACGGGCCATTCACATTTAATCTTCGTAATGAATTTCGGCCAGGTGGATTGATTCGCACCAGGTTAATTAGCCAGAGTGGCCCAATCTGGGGGCTGCAACAACAGGGCAAATCTCGAAAGCCAAGGGGGAATACCAGACTCGGACACGGGTTCTTACTTAACAATATTGGCAATTTTTTTTTTGTCTGTATGTTCGCATGACTACTGTTTCGTAAATCCATCGTAAAAATCTAGGCAGGACGGTCATATGCAAAACAGAACCGAATTCAATCTGCCAACGACCGCGGTGGATCCATTTTCATTTGCAGGGCCTTTAATAGCATCTTGTAGCGCGTAATTTGCGGAATATTCATGAAGGCTCTTTTGGGACATGTGATGGATGACCAGCGGTTGAAAAAGGTGAGCACGCGATCCCCCCGTCTGCGGGGGTGAACCGCGGTTGCGATGTCCGAAGGACTCCCTCCCTTCTACCCCAGAAACTCATCATGGCGTGCTGGCACGAAATCCACGTTGGTACCACACAATAAAAAAAAACCTCGGATTGCCCATCGGAAAAACCCATTCCGTTTAGAGCTTTTTATACTGCAGGGGTTAATTCGGGGTGAGGCATTAGAAGAGACGGGCATTGATAGTCGTAATTCCCCCGGCTGCCTTTAATTGATTTTGAAAGCAGTGATTAGTTTAGGCACGGAAGCCTTTTGCTGGTGAGCTTGCCGCACCTCATCTCGGCGGCGCTGATTCTGGAACGAAGCCGAAGCGGTGATCTGGTTTTGGAATGACGGCGACGATGTTCTGGAACGTCTTCTTGTTGTTTGACAACATGGATCGAATTGTTCGGATCTGCTTTTGGAGGATTTTTCAAGCACTGATGTGGTTTTTGTAAATATGCTGAAGCAACGTTCTGGTCATTGGATGATGTCGAGGTGGATATGTTCTTGTTGCTTAGACAGTATTGATTTGAGAAACTTTTATGGGCAGTGGTGGACTGCGTCTAAAAATATTGGTTGTCAGGATATAAACCACAACTACTGTGCAAGGCTATCATTTAATTTTTATGATAAATGAATACAATTTTCAAAAAATTCATAACAGGAAAAACTACTTTTTGTGTTTTGAAAATTAAGCTTCTGAAAACTCATTAACATGTCTAATGTTTAAAGGGCCCAGCTGACATCTTGGGCAGCCAGCCACTGCTGATAAGACAGTGACCTACTTTTAAGAGATTTTAAAGAAATGAATAACTTGTCTGGTTTTTTTGACACTTTGTCAACTGATCTGATGTGATGAAGCGATGATCTGGTTATTGGATAACGTTCATGTTGCGAACTAGTCTCGGAATCTGGTGTTGCTGGACAAACACTGACGTTTGAAAATCGAGGTTGCGATCTGGTGTTGGAACATGTCCATTGGTTGAGCAACTCTTATTGAAGCGTGTCCTACTTTTGAAAGATATTGAAGAAATCGCTGATCTTGTTTTTTGATAATTTGGCAACTCATCTGATATGCTGAAGGGATGATCTTGTCTAATATTGGATGACATTCATGTGGAAAATTAATCTCGGAATCTGTTGTTGTTGCCAAACAAACACATGGTGATCATGAGTGCCACCAACTTGAGTCATGTTTTAGTTATAATGCGTGTAATACATTGCAAGAAGTTTTTCCTACCATTTATCAGAGCCATGTTTATTCATGGGTGCAGCAGCAAATGTTACCCACATGTCTGTAAGAAGATTTCGCCACCCCTGCCTACCAGCAAAACGTCAATTTTTCAGCATGGCTACGCAATGCAAGTGAATGGGAGCCTGATCACAATAATGTTTTTCTCTCTAAAAGTAATAAGCTCGCAGAATCTAGTCTCTGATCTGGAAGCCGATTTCGTGCCATTTCAACTCCACCACGCTGTTTTCTGTTCCGAGAATAATAATGAAGCAATGAACATCTCATCTAGAGGTCCATCCCATGCAAAACTCATAACTGAAATTGTCCAGATGCAATGAAAATCGAGTTAAACTGGTGCAACGTTCATTTTCAATGTGCGATTCAGTGGCTATGCATCAAGAGAGGAGGAAGGAGGAGGGGTAATGGAGCGATTCGGGGGGAATATGGCGTCGATAATGGCCCTCGCAAACAGAATTAGAGGGGGAATTATTCCGCCATATGGACGACTGGAAAGCTTGCTACCCCTACTGTCCATCTAAATCATGGGCCGATTCGGCCCAAACATGTCCGCAGCAGGCATTTATTCGGCGAGAGTAACGGCGCTTGGGCATATGGAATATGTCCATTTTTGAGAAGTAGCCAAATTTAGGCATTTTCTGGTACAGCCTACAATGAACCGAAATGTTAATCTCAATGTAAGGCCTTCAAACCAGCCCTTCTTGATCACTAGTGTGCATAATGGTCATCATTACTCCAGGTTTGTAATAGCCCTAACGTCATAAAATTAGCATATCAACCAACATGCGCAGATATTGAAACCATGCAGATTTCATGGCTTCTGTTTCGTCAAATTTCATAATTTTCATCAAAAACTTGATCCACGTGTATTTTGCTTTTATTTTATTCTGCATTATTATTTTGTTATTATTTCTGGACAAAATGCCTGAAATATTACTTTTCAATTTGGCACAATCTGGACCGAGTTCCTTGAGTATGTGGGAAAAAATGGATTTTTCATAATGTTGTGCAGTAATCGAACTTGTGTTTTTCGGAATTTTCTTCAAAATCATTGTTTCCAATAACGACTGTATTTAATGTCAATGTCGTTAATTTAACGTACATTATACTATAAAGATCCATATCGGACTCAAAAGCCCTGCTTAGGACACTGTTCCATCTCAAGTCATCTCAAGAAATTTTAACATTGTGGTCAAGTCATCTTCTTTAGAATCTTCCATTGCATTAAAACATGGGACATGCTTGTAATTTGGACATCCTCATTGTTTGAGCTTGATCCATATCTAGAATGTGATTGTAGCTCCCTGCACGTGATAATGCGAAATGCGACGAGAATTGGTTATAGTGCCGTAACACCCCTAGATCCCATCAAAATCAGTGTTGCTAATGGGTGCCGTTGAGCTGAGTGCACCGGTCGCCCACGCCGAGGATAATGGAGTATGTTTTTTTGATATTTTTCTGAAAATTAATAATTCATTGGATCTAATTTCCAACGAGCTCTCGTGTTTTATGTTCTGTTTTATGAGTCGTCCGTTCCGACTGCTCCCGAAGGTAATCCTGCCACGTTGAGGTCAGTCGAGGCAAATTTGTTGAATCCAAAGCCAGGTGTAGAACCAAAACGTTTGTCATGACGTTCTTGTTTGCCTATGTTCTTATCCTCCCAACACTAATGAGTATATGGATCTGTGTTGGCAGTAATTGAATGAATTTAAGTACCGAGTACAAAAAGTAATTGAAGTACTAACTTCAACAGGTATGAGTACAAAAATAATTGAACTCAACTGTAATCAAAACGTGTGAGTACAATGTACTAGATTGCAATTATTTACTCGCTCATTACATGTACTTACTCATTTCCTATGACTACTTATTACATGTACTGTACCCATACAATGGAGTATCAATACAATCGTAATCAGTACTCCTACTTATGAGTAAAATTTGCACAAGTCTGATATGTGCTGTGATCGGGCTGCTCAGCATAACACGTATGCTAGCATGGTTTCAAAATTCCCAACTAAAGGGGCTGCTGATGGTTAAAATCCTACTTGAGTCTGAATCCGAAAAAAGTCGGAAATTATGCTTGAAATTCATGTTAAGCACTAGTTTTTTCTGGAATTTTTTGACCGTGTCAGGTCGTTTTCGGTAATCAGTGAAACCCTTTATAATTTTTTTCTAAAAAACTTAAAATTATCTAGAACATTACAAAAAAATTTCTAGAACACTTTTAAGACTCGTTGGACAAATATTGTGCTAATTAGTCGTGCAATGGTTGTTTGTAAATATAACGAATGTGCCTTGGGAATCGTTGAAATATGCTTAAAGTTTTTCCAACAAGTTCACTGGAAACCCTGTATGTTTATCCACTAGTAGTTTTCTGAACACATTTTTATACAAGAAATACCCAAAAAAAGATTTGATTATCCTTGCAGCATATAATAGAATCATTGCAATTTTAACTTATCTCATTTTAGATGTGCATTACATATTTGTAATGCATTTTGCGTTCCAATTCCCTCATTACTTTAAATTGCCCCGTGAATTGAATCGTGCTTTTTCCTTAAAAAAATAAAAGATCATTTTAAAATCGATTTACATCACTTATGCATTGGATAAAAGAACAATACATATTTTAATTCGATGAAATTTTCATTTCTGTGGCCAGATAAGCCTTAAAATTGCAGGAAACACGTGGGTGGATAAAGTAGTGATTCTGCCTCCATGGATAAGAACTCCAGGATTGAAACCCTGAGTGCCTATGACCCGGCACCTCTGAAGCTCCGTCAAATCTCGGATTTCGCTTCCATACGTCGGAAATTCGTTACGTCTGTTTCTGTGTCCGGAAACCTGATCGATTAAGGGCATACTGAGGCCTAATCTATTAGCGCGCATATCAACGACATGCAAATAGATTGCTCTTTAAATAAATAATGAAGCTCGCACGTCGCCGGAATAACAAAGAGACCCGGGACCCTGGGTTGACATCGCTCATCTTTCAACGCGCCTAAGATATTGGGAATCCATCCAGCCTCCCCCGCCGGGTTTACGACAAAACTCTCGGGGGGTGGATGCACCGTCTTGCGCGGCGAATGCTAATGAAGTTAGGAGCAAACCCGACACGTGTTTTGCGCTTGTAAATCTCTCCGCACGCGGACTACGTCTCTGCGAATGTAATTTATATCGCACGCTTAATTAGCCTAATGAGAATATTAACCTATCCGCCGGTAATTAATTAGTTTATCTCACGCTGCTGCGGATTGTAGTCGCGGCTACAGCCCGTTCTTGGTTCCGACTGTATGGGCCTCGTTTGGCCAAATTAACCTTATTTAGGTTCAGTGTATTAACCTTTTGCAAATATTCACGCATTGCCATTCTTGTAACATTACGCCAAAATAATGCTTGGTACCGCCATTAGGGGCCATTCAAAAATTATGTCACACCTAGGGGGTGGGTAGGTTGTTTGTTTTTTGTGACAATTGTGACCAAGGGGTGGGGG
>JAQGAE010002399.1:0-18010 GCA_034696685.1 Julus scandinavius | reverse complement strand
TGTCACATGGCCCGCAATAGCCACATGTCACATGGCCCGCAATAGCCACATGTCACATGGCCCGCAATAGCCACATGTCACATGGCCCGCAATAGCCACATGACTTGCTGTAGCCACTTGCCGGATGGCTTACTATATATCCACGTAATCTGTTGTAGTCACATTCCGCATGGCCTGCAATGGTTACATGCCACATGGCTTACTATGGACACATGGTCTGCTGTAGCCACATACCGCATGACCTGCTATGGGCACATGATTTTCTGTATGGACACATACCGCATGGCCTGCAAGATATAATCACATACTGTATGGCTAGACATGTCCAGTTGAAGCTTGGCCTTTAAGACACTTTCTCCATAAGGGTGCACCATCTGCCATCCTCCGCATTGCAGAGGATGGGCTTAAACCCAGAAACATCATTTCGGTGCATGCCATGTCTATTTAGAAAATGGCCCTTCTCGTAATTTGCGGTCGAAGCAACAGCGTTGGTTGACGGTAGGAGAGAGATTGAAACCGGCAAGTCAGAGACGCCCTTTCACGGTGCCCCGGCAACAAACAAGTGGAGTCTGAAGAATGCCAAGAATGTAACGATGTCACGAGAAAACGATAATTAAAACAACACGCACAATGGCGCAAAGTGCGGCTAATGGCAAATGATGAAAACGTGGAGATAAAGCGTATAAAGGACGTTTGCTTCAAACATCTCTCGAAATCTCATCTAAAACTGAATCCGGCTGCGGAGTCGCAACCTTTGCCGTAATTATATTCGCATCAAAAATTTCATATTTCATTGTTAGCCTATTCGCGTTACGTAATGGCAAGGTGGGGGAGAGGAAAGAGATGTGACAAGGAGGAGGAAGGGTTGTGGAATACACGGATCACTTTTCTTCCAAGTTATTTGCAAAAGGGAGATGATAAAAAAACGTGCCCAGACTGCGATTCCAGAAGTGTGCGATGCTCATACAAATGCGTGCATGGCAAATGAAGAAATGTGGAGACGTGGTGAGGAAACATGGAAAAGGTACATCGTGGAGCCAGGTGGCGGTGGCAGCTTCGGTACAAAGTCCATTTCATAATAGCATCTATGGAAACAATGGCAGTCAAATTCAATAGTGTGATGCTTGACATTAACGATGTCAACATTTTGGCATCACATCAGTGAGCAGCATCTTGAATCAACAACAGATCTGGTGTGAAGGATAAATCCATCATCATCACTGAATAACTAAATCAGTGATGCAATCAGATTTTATAAGAGCATATACACTATATTATGCCTCATATACACCAAACACCTATATGGCCATAACAGAAGTGTACACATTTGGACATAACAAAAATTAGATATTCAATTCAAATTTGTCACCCTACAGTCAGCATTGGAAGACCATGTGGTATGTGGTGTTATAATAATGTACAGATATACAAATTATACAAAAGGTTACATAGGGTATGTACAAACACAAATGCAAGTTACAGCTCATAATAGGTTACTCTTGGGCCAATGGACCTTTATTGAATAAGAGAATTTCCTCAAGCTTGGGATCGGCCTTTGAGAGAGAATTCCACTTACGAACTGTGCGTGGGAAGAAAGACCAGAAGTATGGGTCCCCACTGAGCTCGAATGTCCACCAAGAGGTTGGAAAGGCTCATGCGACCACCTCATCAGTTACATTTTAATACTGCCTCCACCAGGCCTGAGTTGCATGGTAAGTTAAAACACACAGAGATCCTTACCTAGGGAGGCCCACATAAAGTCCCACCCTAGAGTTTAGAGCATTCGAGAGACACATCACGCTGATATAATCGTCACAAATCTGGTTGCCCCTCGGTGTACCATCTCTAATTCTTGCACTTGTCCAACTCGAAGTATACAAATATTTGGAGATGTATAGTCATCCACATGTATACATGGTAAATGGCATGTGGATTAATTAGCATATCAAAACTTGGACATACACAGTACAAAAGGCACTTGGTCTATAATTTATCGGATGTGAATTTAGGACCATACATCGGAGCATAGTATATCCATACAAATCTACATACATATATATATAGTATTTAATCTCAACATGTTCAGTTATTCACAGTATGGTATCTCTGATGTAATGATCGTAAAGCGAACACTTGCAATGTTCTTTCAATGTCCACTAACATGATTTGTCATTTCCATATACAGACACATGCCTTCCACATTACAACAAACCCAACAGAATGTTCAAATGGCCAAAAGCTGTCTCAAGAGAAAATTTCAAACAACGTTATATTGAAGTAACTTTCGAATCAATGCGCAGACGAATCTACAATGCCTAAGGACGAGTTAGGGTCAGGTCAGCCTCGAAAAAGATAACCCTTAGTGTTATCCAAGAGAGGTTACTAATGGGTTCACTTAGCACAGCCAGCGTCGTGCCATGCAATGACTTATCACCCTACGTGCAGTCCATTAATTTATTCAAAATGCGCAAAAGAAGCACCTTAGAACCCCATCGGAAATTAATTACCCGCGATTTCAAAACCCCTGACCAGAGAACCCGAATCCCGGGTGCTCAGAACAGAAATTTCAAAATGATGGATGGCGCCAGAGTTCAACATATAATTCACTGTCCATTAAAGTCCAACAGGGTATATCAGTGATGCGCTCCAATGGACATTCTGCGAGCAACAACGCATATATACGATTCAAAATGTAGCATCGATAAACATGGTATAGCGTCCAGAGTTTGATATTCAAATTAGGGCCATCGACAGAGTCCGAAGGGGATTTCCAGTGGACATTGACACGAACCAGAAGATCAGTTGCCAGATCTAGCAATTTGAACGTCACTCGGAAGAGAAAAATCCAATTTCCCAGGGATATATCCCTGTAATCCATTTACTCTGACAGGGATTAGCAACTGTGATACACAGTTAATTAATTTCTGGCAAATTGGTCAGAGCCAAGTTGACACTGCATTTCCTTTTTGGGTAAGTGATACGTAATTGCTGTATCATCGACACCACATCAGTGGGATCTCCCAAATTCGCCAGTTGGACCTTGGGAATTAAGGGTATCCATCAGTATACGAATGGCGGTTTATAAAGCTTGACATTGAAAAATCTGTGTTGGCGTTATATGTGTTTTTAAATCAAGTGGTTACCATTGGTATCCGTCATACTGAAAGGAAATTTGTGTTCGGATTCAAATATTCAGTATATGCTCCATTAATCATGGATGAGCTATCCGCTGAAGAAGTGTCACGCCTAAGTATGGCACTGAAACGATAAACGAGGAAATACATAGTATGGCATTGCAAGGTCGGCATCATGTACATATATGTAGGTGGAAAACTACATGTACATTCCGTTGGTAAAAAAGTGATAAATGGGTTCCATGAACTACCATAAGCAGCTTTTACATTATCACTTATAGTAGGGGAGACTTGGAGCATTGGGACATGGGGTAAGGTGAGACAGTGACATTAATAAATAGTTCTATTGTGGATACTGGCTTGAGATAATTATAAAATACCTTTACTTACTACTTATACATATAACAACCTTTGTAGCAAACTGTGTACAATACATTTGTTGAATTTTATAAATTTGGTTTTACGGGATATCCAGATAGTCTATCTTTTGCTAATTAATGCACATATTATTGCTAAATGAATATAAATCTATCCATTTAGTTAAATGTAATTTCATATAATGCAATTAAGCTTCTATGGGGAAATCTACGTGTGGGGAAAATTGTTACAACATATTTTGGGCAAGATTTTGAATTTTTGGAAAATTTTACAAGGTTTGAATTTGCATTTTTGTAATTGTTGTCAATTTTTTATTTATTAATTTGTATACTTCTAAAATAGCAAAATAGCAAAAAAAAAGAAACAGACTTTTTACTCACGCTGTATATGAACATATATGGTTTTAAACTAAACAATTTTCCAATTATAGTTATGATCATGTACAGTATGTCGAGATGTGTATAATTAATGGTTAGTCGCATATGGAATAAGTCAGAATTGTTCATAATTTTTATTTCCACCCCGGTGTAAATTCACTAGAAACAATATTCTTTCATATGACCACACGCTTGATCCGCATTAATCGGGAAATGGATTTTCAACGAATAACGACCATATATATATATAGGCGATGTCCAACACCTGTAGTAGAAGTGAGCAAAGTTCAGAATCCAGATGGCGTCAATATTTACGAAAAAACTGTGCAACCATTTGGAATGACTTAAGGTTGAAAAGTGAAAAAGCAATCACTGCTTAAAGGTTATAGTGTTATTGTGACCGGCAAAACTCCTCCAGAAAAAGCAATGTTTAGTTTGAGGTCAAAAATGCATTGGAAAAATGGTGAAATCGTCCAGAATTATTCAATTCAGGCGTGCCCATTTTTTTTTATCTGATAATGCAAAAACATGTGTAGCATATGTGGCCTTTTAGATTATGAAATCACTGGAAAAACTCTCCAAGCAATCTGCTTAGATGAAATTTTGAATGTTTTCAAAGTTTAATATCCTTTGATAAGGATCCACCCTCCAACAGAAGGTGCTTCTGTAACAAATTCCAAGTTCCATATACTGGTATTTATGAGTTTGCAGATCTGGGTCATCACTACATATTACATCAATCATTTCATCCTACATAATTACAAAGAAATAGAAAATTAGGAAGACATAAAGGACGAAAATGACATCTTGAGGAAATCTACTGGCATTAGACAATTGTTATCAGAAAACTAAAAAATGCTTGTTTTCAAACATGTAGCAGTTAACAGAAAAACATTAGGGGTACTCAAACTGACCCTAAAATTTCTAACATGTCTGCAGTTTAATCAGTTAATTGGGGCCACTGTACATGCGCTGACCCAATTTTTAAAATGACACCTTCTGATTGGCTGGACCTACTGGAATGGAACTTGTAGAAGTGCTGGAGAAAAAATGAGGTTTTAACTGAAAGTTGCTCTTGTAGTCTATCTTGGCAGGTCTTTGCAAGCTGCATTTGTGCCCATTTCCCAAAAGACACTCAACTTGTGGACCTTGGCAGAGCTGCTTGAATCTAATGCGCATGTGCACCATATGTGGGCCAAATGCAGATAGCCCAACTGCCTAAGTGAAAAGTTCGTTTGAGTACCCCTATTATTTAATGCATTGCAAAATGCATATGTATATTCCGAGGTTAGGCATCATACTTTTTCTTAGTTCTAGACAAATGCGTTCCTATATAATTGAGAATTTGTGATTTTAAAAAATTAAAAACTTTTCTGTCACAGATTAGGAACACATTACGAGTTCCAATGTGTACCAGAAAAAATCCAGTACATTTAAAGAAAAACACAGGTCACTTCCATGTTTTGTAATTATACAAACGGATGTCAGCTGTGTTAAATTTTAATCAAATTCAACAAAACTACCAACGGGTATATAATATTTGACAACTTTTGTACTTTACATTGTACTGCACGAAGTTTCCTTTCACTTTCAAACTTTATGCAAGTCCAGATCCCTGCAGCAAAAAAATCCAAGGCATATGAAGAGGACATGCCTTTCCATGAAAAAAAAACCCCTAACCCAAATAAATATTGAACTAAGCGTATCAGAGAAAAATCTGCTTCGGATGACACTTTGAGTTGTGAACAAGCAGATATGCATGCGTCTGGTACATCCTTCCATCATAATGGGCATATTTGTGCAGACGCAGAAATGGGATATCTATTCAGTGCAATTTGGTGCGGATGTGTTACTATGCACACACATACAAAATGCGTCCTCCTAATAGTCGAACCGTGCAAGGAATGCAAAGTGCCCCAGCCCAATGCGTGACCGAGTTAGCTAATAAGCAGTTTGGAGGCAGTCGTGCACTGATCCCGCGTGTGAGCAAAAAACTCATCTATTCATATTTGACGACATCACGTGGGGGGGCACAGAAGTTAAAAAGCCGAAATGGGCATTAGAGGGCACAATGTGGCGCCTCCAGTTGCCAACAGCTCGACTGACTCTACCAGTCTGTCATCAGTCGCACGCAACTCCTTCTGGCAGGAGGATTAGAGAATCTCTCAGCAGGCAGAATCGAATTACAGGCGACCACATGGCATGCAAAGGATCATAAACGATGCCAGCAGGCTACAAAACGTTGGCAGCAAACTGTTAGACCGTAAGAGAGAAAAACCAAATCAAGCCATGAATATCCATCCTCCAAGCCACAAGAACTTGCACGTTATACCTGTAGAGGATGTCTCATGCTGAAATTTCAGTAACGCAGTTTGGATATGTTTTGAATAAAGTATGCCATTTTTTAGGTTTCAACATTCTGTTGTACGAGACACCCATGGAGAATACCTTTGGTTTTCAATGACAGGTGTTTTAACTTCCAAGGATCACATACAGGGTATTCTCAGAAATTAAATTTTCAAGGTTTTCAAATAATTTGTCTTGACAATCCTAACTACTACAACTTCCAAAATATGATAATATAGATAACTCCATGTTGCTCAAAGAATTTCTTAAGAACATAACATACGAGTTGACATATACAATGTGCAGAATTCTACTTTTTGCAGCTTGAAATCAATCTGGTATGACTCAAAATACTACAAAAGAATTTTAAGCTATATTTGAATTAATTAACTTTTTATTCACGTAAAATAATGTAAAATTAGTTAAAAAGGGGAACTCTCCATTTTCATATATGCAGATGGACGAAAGTGTCATATCTAGACTATTGTGTAACTGATAACTTGTAGGTGACATTTTTAAAAACTAAAACAATTTTCCAGGACTATCCAAATTATGCAAACGTACATGCAATACTATCCTGTAACAATGTAAAATTTTACTATAAAACAATTCACGCTATATTTTATAAACAAATTTCCTTGGAATTTAGGCAGCTGTGATAAGTTTCCAATTTTCGAAACATTCATGGAAGCATAAATTAAGCATATGCTTGGTGGTGTTTATCATAATTTAAAACAGGAGAGAAAGTACAAATTTAAACTTTTTTAAAGTTGTCCATATACGTATTCTTAGGCATATAAAGGTCATCAATCCTAACATTTTGCAAACAAATGCAATTAGTGCAGAACATTTCTTTATACAAATAATCCTAACAATCAATTTGCACTTTGTGGAATCGGATTTAAAACAACGGAAGTTTTCACATTCCCTCTGCCGTTACTTATCTTAACCTTTGTCAACTTTTACCATTATTGGGGAAAGCAGCGCCTGCTACTGAAAGGCTTTCAAGAGCTTCATTGACAGATGTCAATTTCACAAGACTAATTGTCAACAATTTCAAATCTTCAATAATAGTGTTAATGCACATCTTCATTGTTTTGCCGAACACTTGTGAACGTTAATGGTATGGTATTCGACCAATTTTTTCATACATATATATATTTAGTTGGGAGGTTGTCAACCACTAACGAGAACATCATCAATAACAATTTTGTCAGTTGTCATGGGTTAGAGTATAATTGCTTTGCCGCAGTATTGTAGCAAATCCTAATAAGAACTCTGGGCAAGTGGAAAAATCTTGCAGAGCTAGATATCAAAAACCCTGTCGTTGACAACGTCGTATATATGGCTTTCTGTACAGGTATACCTCCTCTCCAAGTTGTCCCAATCTTCCTGGGTGATGACTGGGACAGTCCCATTCTTCCTGTTGTGTCCCAAGCCTAATACCACTAAGTCTGTCGCAAACACACCATAGGATTTAAAGAACATAGCAGATTGCTAGTAAACATTTGAAAATATGATAACCATCCTAACAGCTATTATTATACTTAATAGTTTTAGTCAAGTTTATAACTTGAAGTAAAATCTTACTTTTTGGTAGTGAAATCACACTTTTACTTTCTGCAATTTCTTGTGTTTCAACAAAAAGCCACCATTTTACATAAACCAATGCAGGAACACAAATGCCATCATGGCACAAAAGTGTCAATCATTTTACACATTAAAGTTTTAAATTATTGGCAATTTTCAATTTCTCCTCTGTGACCTATTCCTACCCACTCTCGCCTACTAAATATAATCGCAATATAAATGCAATACTGCAATTGTGGGACCACAAAACACCATATCGTTAAAGTTACTTTTAGCCTGTTTTGAGAGCCATATAAGTAATTGTAAATTACCAACTAAAACGCTATAAACTACTGTTAATAGCATCACCTTTTGTATACGAGCATTTTGACGACCTTGCAAAAATGTCAAATCCTCCTCTAAAAGTTGTCCTGCAATTAAAAAGCAGGCAATTTTCTTGACACTTAAGCATAATCAGCTTACTACTTTAGCATCCAAATCGATTATTTGCAATCGATAAAGTTGATTTATGACTTTTTTTCCACCCCAAATGAAAACACTGTGGGTCTTAACGGTGCAATTATGCAAATGATTATCAGAGCATGTTCATTATAGAGCACACAAAAAAGAATGGAAATTAAGTCTGGTGATAAAGTCGATTAAGTACCTGGAAATAACACCCTCCAAACTAAATTAATGGCACCCTACGTTATTATAAATATTGATAGTTAGTTTGATTGAAACCAATGAGTCACATTATAGGAAATCATCTCTTGAAATATAAGCTCAAAACATGAAGGTGGAGAAATAATTTATCTGTTGTATTTTATTGCGTTGCCCTGGAAACATTGCTTTGTTTTTATCAATTAACATTCCTTTTGATTAGAGTTTGTACAAACAATCATCTAATGTGTTATCGTACAAACTAATTAATTTCACAATAACGAATGCGTTATACGAGAACGTGAAATTTAAAGACAAAAGTCTCTTGTTTTGGAATTTGAGCTATCAATAACAGCTGAATTAAATGTTCCCTATACTCTAATCCAACTCAACTTTTATGTTACGACTCAGGTTGAAAAATTATATACGCCTTATTATGTCCCATATTCTTATACACGATATTCCAAATATGTCTGAAAATATTTTAAAGGTGATATATATATATATATATAGCGTTTTCTGTAAATTTATAGAAGAAAACATGGCTTAACCCAAAGTATTAGTATAGCATACAATACATTAAAATCATAAATTACCTAGACCATTGTTTTTCAACCTTTTTTCAGCTCACGGCACTTTCAATAAAATTCTTTGAAAAATGTTTGGAATAAAATAATCTGCTCCATGGTGACCATTTAAAATCATATAGAAAATCAGTTAGGATACATTCATATTAGAGTTTATGATGACCCTCATTTCAAGTTACTCATTCTCGTTACTCAAATATATTAAATGCAACTCAATTACTTACTTAAAAGTATTTCTATACATACTCGATTATATTGGTACTCATAATTTTAGATTTCGTTAATACACAAGTACATTTGCAATCACCCATTGTGAGTACATTTTTCATAATCTAGCATATTGTGCATTGAGAACTTTTGTACACTTTGTAATCAATTACTTTTTGTACTCGGTAATCTTTTACTCGTTACTCAAATTCAACAAAGTTCTCAATTACTGCTGAACACTGATGTACAGTATAATGGTATTTTAGTATATATTCATCATTTTTAAACCGTCGAAAAAATCTGAAAAATAGTTCTGTAGCATACAAGTGATAAAAAGCAAGGCGAATTTTTTAATATTAAATATTAGTGGTGTTATATTATAGTTTCAATAATGTGGTCTGAAGCAATGTGCTTTTTCAAAGTTTACTGTCTTTTACAAACATAAGAATAAAAGCGCACTCTTATTAATATAGTGTAAAACTGCATAAATATTCTTACGTCTACGTATTTTTTTTTTCTGCTTTCAATGTTTGGGCCATGAGTAGTATTCAAACGGAACTATGTTTATCCCACATAGTCCTGCTTTTATGGGCTTTCACTAGTATTGCAGGTCCTTTACGCAAAGGATCCGTTCTCTCAGCGACACTTAACATTGTTCAACTCTCCTTTCTGAATATTTAAGCTCTTCTTTCATTTATTTGGTTCTTAAAATGCAATAAACACGTCCTCCTTCGGGACTTTGAAGCACAAAGACCTGAGCATACATACAAAGAGCGCTGAAACCATGTTTTTTTCTTTTTCTTTTTTTCATACTTTCCATGCATTTCATATTCTTCTTTAGATTTCATCATTACACGTCTTTGGCAACGCACTTACTACTCTGTTATGAGGAGTTTGATAAATGTTTCTTTTGAAAATGTAATTCACATATTTGCCTCCTAATATATTTATTATATATAAAATGGTTTCTTTTTGCATGTATAGAGGCGCAGTCTTAGTCGGAGATGAGAGTGGTTGTGTGTGGCAGTAAATTCCGCATTCAAATGACAGTACACGAGAAGAACTGGCTATTTCATTGGCTTAACTTGCTAATCCTCGACTGCAACATTCATATATATAAAAGTTTGTTGCGAGGATAGTGCGGAAAGGAATGTTAAGACTGAAGATAGAAAAATGCCTCCGACTTAATTCTTTAAGCTGTGGTTTTAAAAGCGTAAATCTTCAGTTTGTTTTTCGAAGGGGGAAAATATGTGCAATTTCAAGCCTCTGGAATAGCCTTCGTCTACATTCAAATTTAACAATTAATTCTCAAAGTTTATGTAGCAACGTTGTTTACACAACTACACTAAAGTATACTTCTAGCCTAATCCTGCCATCAAATCATATCCATGGTGTAAATTCAAAACAATTATCGAAATAGGTAAGGGGCCATTCAAAAAGGACGTCCTCAAGAGGGGGGTAAGTATGCTGGCATGTGGACAGGGAGAAGGGAAGCAGTTATGGGTGTCCACTAATTATGGAATTTTTCAGTTTGGTTTTTCTGTTTAATTGAGTTGTAAAGGTCAGTGAAAGAGGAAACGGAGATCAGAAGAAATGTGTCCATAATCTCAATTGTACTTGAAGTTTTAAAACCGCGGGAAAGTCGGGAATTATGCCTAAATTGACAAAGTTTTTGGACGTTTTCTAAATAACTCATTTTTCTTAAACTATTTCATGTATTTCCAATTTCCCTGACAACTGTCTTGAGAAAGTTTTTAGGTTGAGGCATGTAGTAGCATATAATTACGTGTTGTATGTGAAAAAGTACAATTTTTTTGTAAATAAAAAAAAAGTTTAAAATGTTAAGGTAGGTGCAGTAATAATGCGAAACTTAATGGAAAGTCCACCCCGGAATATTATAAAATGCTTAATGGGTTCCACTTGATCAGAGACCCACTGACCAAGGGGCAAACTGACACCCTGGGCAGTCCTTCATTGGTCTACAATATACAAATATTTGGTTTCAATTCTTATAAGTCATTAGTAATAATTAAGCAGAATGTAAATAAACTTTAAAACCTGGCTAATCAAATTTTGCACAGTAGCAGCAGGTCTTTTTGTGACGCGACACTTTCAAATTCCCCACTCCATCATTATCCAAGTCTCCCCTAAATGACTGACTTCATCTATGGAGGAGTCACACAGACTAAGCTATAAAATTGACTGAAAAAAAAAAAAATCAATAGGATCTCCCCTCGGGCTCAAGAAACACGAGTCTTTGGGACAGACGAACACGCATGAACGTGATAATAAAAAAAAAATCCAAAAAAAAGCGCCACGATGGTGGGGTAAATAATGCGACAATTTCAGAGCGCGAAAAAAGGTGGGGATGTAGGGCCATAATCAAATGAAAATATATGGAGATGGCGAGGGCATAGCACGCAGACAAAGTGTAAACCCAGATTCCCTAAAGGGGGTACCTTTTCTTGTGAATAACGCTGATGCACTTAAGACCACCACTACAGGTACAAGTACATCTAGAGAGCATTTCTTGGAGGTTCAGTGTTCCCCTCCCCACATCCCATCCTCCAGAGATTCATGAAAACGATGGAAAAAAAAGGAAAAAAAAGGTGTATACTACACATGTATACCTATATGCCCTGTCGCCCTTTCCAACACAATCATTTTTTTTCTCCTAAAACTGGGTCTTATAAGCATGTTTCAGGAGAACTGCCATTGGTCCAAGATTAAATGAGCGGAGAGCAGATAAAGAAATTCATTTTGGCATAATGTGCTTTTAAAGGGGTTTTTGTCACCCCTTTTATGATGTGGGGTAGTCTGTGAGATTTTCAGTGAGTTTCCAGGTCTATTCAATTACGTCACCAAGTATAATGTTTTTTGGTTTTTTGTTTTTTTTCCAGAAAATGGTGTGCAAAACTTGACTGTTTGACGTGCTCAATTTAAACTGCGTGTTACTTGCAGATTTTAATAAAGATAAGGAGAAGGAGAACAACACATTTCGAAATTTAAACTGTGCAAAAAATTGCAATGCAAATGAAAATACCTAAAAATACTAACTGAAAATCTCACAGACTACTCCCACATCATAAAAGAGGCTGAGGCTTCTTTTGGAATGTGTAACATTGCAAACTTTACCTCAAAAAGTTCCTTTACTTTATTTATTTTGAAGCTTGAAGCAGCTTAAGTTATTTTTGGAAAATTTGGAAAATTCCCAATTTCCATTATACCATATTGTATTCTGAACCTTTCTGTATATTTTGCAAGTCTTTACTACGAGCATCTTGTAGTACTTATCCACGAAAGTTCAGTAAGAAAGATATACAGTGAAACCTCGGTTTACGAACGTCTTGGTCTACGAACACCATTTGTTGTTTCGCTTCACGAACGATGCTTCAGTTCACGAACACATTTCTCTGGACTACCAATCACCAATCATAGGTCCGAGTTTCTGTAATTGTTTTACTAGTTCTAGCAGAACATCTTTGTTACAAATAAGTTTTACTAAATATTAGAAACATCAAAAATGTGTTATAGTTTCCAAGGATCCAAATTAAAATCGATAACAATAGTTTACTTTTGAAACTCTCCATTTACGCCCGAATTGTTTATTCTTGAAGCTCCCAATTCACATTCGATATGTCAAAAAACACCGAGTAAAAGTAAATAAACTGAAAAAGGATTCCCTAGTATCTTTACATGCTGTAACCATGTCAGAACCTAAATACATATCACTAAACCACAACAACCGAATGACAAAGATATGGTTTTGTATAGCAAAAAAAAGTGCACTTTGTCTGTTAAGCTTATCATTGTTATCCGAAAATCATGTAAAAGATGAAACCCTAAAAACAGAAAACTAAATAAAAAAAAAATGTCCATCCCTGGATACGGGTGACAAAACACCATTACGATCCAAACTCAATTAAGCTTAAAACAACGTCATCCAAAGTGATAAAAACTTGACTGCAGACGGTCGATAAGACAACAAGCCACTGGTAGTCCAAGTTAGAAAACAGAAAGAAATCCATGGCAAGCTGACACTAATAAGCACAAAATGTCAAGCACAAATAATTATGCTAAACTGGGTGTCATCTGCAGGAGCTTCTCTTTTGTCTTGTGAGCATTGGCCCATTCTTTCGTGCCTATCGACCCTTAGATGTCTTCTGCCCTGATCCAATCGGCTTCGCACAGCCGCTTAATCAAGCAAAAGGGCATTAGCGCAGCAAACAGGGGATTACTCAATCAGCAACGCAACACCTCAACCGTGTTTAAACAGCTGAGAGGTTCGTTTTCTTCCTATTGATCAGGCCCTCGATTCGTGTCGAAACACGCTGAGATTTGCATTTTATGCAAATTGAAAATAAGCGCGGGGATCAGCAACCGCGCGGGTGAGGGGAATTAACCCCTTGAGTCCTTTCTGTAAGATTTTACTGCCAGGGAACAATACCCATGGGCCCACGTCAAAGACTGATCTGGCTTAACACCAACGTCGATTAGATGAACTAGTTTCAAGGACCGTCATTAAAATGGGAAGCACGTGGCGAGATCTGCTCAACCTCCTGTTCAGAAATAAATGCAGGATCTTAAGATTTTTTTTTTTTGTTCTAATAACTAAGGGCCAAACTTGGTATGATGCCATTGCTTCTTCGTCATTGATCGAATTGCGGAAAATAGCCAATTAACTTCAACAATATATAGCTATACTAATAATTACGTGTTCTATGTGCATTTACAAATGTCATCTCCAGTAGTGCTAATTAGGATGATTCCAATTATTATGGAATTAATTCTGCATGTGAAATATTAAGTATCGTGGAATGAGGCAGCCATCCGTTCTCATTAAACGGTAATGAAATGCAGCTATAACGATGATTTGATAAGTAAGCTTGTTTCGGAAACCGGAAATGACTTGAGTTATGAAATTGCTGTGTTGCCATGCTGATACGCAGTCCATACAAGGAATAAGAGTTCGGATGGAAAATAATACTCCTATTCCATACATGCCTGGAATTTAATGTTCTTCATTCATGTTTCTGTCTGCTAAATATAAAACCTATATGGCGTTTAAAATACATTGAGTTCCCAGAACAATACTTTTGCAATCCGCCATACTCGTACTCTGTACTCATATACATGAGTAAAAATACACAACTCCGATTACGATACAATTCGTACTGTGCAGTATGATTCCACAGGTACTCGTAATCAGTACTTCTGCACATCAGTACATATTTTCTCATATTACATATGACTACTGATTACATGCAGTCTACTTTACTGTAGAGTTTGATTCCACTGCAATCGTAATCAGTCCCTGCCAAAAATGAACTTAAGAAAAACTTTAAAAAACTTAAGTTATTTTTTAGTTTTTCTTCAGCTTTTTTGCATGCATTTCGTCCAAAGTGCAGTTTTTCTGCAGTTTACATCAAAAGTTGAGTTTTTCTTAAGTTTTTCTTAAGTTCATTTTTGGCAGGGCAAATTGTACTCATGAGTAGGAGTACGTACTCCTACTCATGAGTACAATTTGCCTAAGTCTGATGTATTCATTATGTCACGCATGTCAATATCTGTCTAATCTATGATTTATCAATATGTATCCCATATACTAAATATTCCATATATTCCTTATATGGGTAATATAAAGGGGGTGGCACAATTTGGCACCATTGATTATTAGCTGATATTTTCCCTACAAGGCTGGCTACATTTGTTCTGAGCTTTTTAAGCCATTTAACCAAGATGTGATGCATAAAGTACTCGCATCACAAATTTGCGCCATCTGTTGATAAAATCGAAATGGGTCCAAGTCGAATTTGGGTTTACATGTGCTGATAGCATCGTCAATGCTGGCTGTTTTTATTGTTAATAGTCCCACTACAGTTGCCACTTATGATGCCAACAAACCTAATATCACAATAGAAAAATTTCAATGTTTCTAAGCAGATAAACATACTGTCACATGGCAACTAAAATGGACCAAGGTTCATTCTTACATATACATTTGGCAACAAAGATTCCAAACTACATTACATACACAAAAAAGCGCTGACGTCGGCATCCAACGCCGTTGTTGGCATGTTTTAAATAAATAAACGAACATAAATAGCCCTGAATTCAAAGAACCCTTGCAAAAACTGTCAACAACGCGTTCACCAAAGTCCTATTTCCTGTTTTGGAAAACGTTCTCAAAACATGAATTCATTGCAGAAAGCAGTTATTATAAAAATGTATTTTTCATTAATATGGTTCAGCCCTTGTATGGTATCTAGCTGTTTGATTTGAAAAAAAACATACATAAAAACGATGTTTTTGCCTAAAAAACGAAAATTTGTCATTGTTGATGCTCGCAAAATTGCGAACATCCTTTTGGGAATTGCAATCCACAGTCTGCTATTAAAACACCACTATCTCGGTCGTTATTCATGCGTTGCCAGGCGACTTCATTAAAAATCTTTCCTAATGAATTCCTAATTAAAAATGCTTGTTGCGAAAACGCACACACCCGCTTAATTATTTCACACAAATTCGTCTAAACCAGCGCCCGAAATGCTCTCGGGGCTGATACTAAATTAACTTCATCATTTAGTCAGACTCTGCGCTTAATTCCGGTGACATCAGGTTCATGAATCCAATCGTGTCATCTGAGGACCTCGACGATGCTTTCTATTGTTTCCTAAATTAAAACAAAAAAATTATAATTCACGATGCTCTGCTTGTGTCGAATGCAGTCCCATTGTTAATTCACTTTGTATAGTGAAAGCGTGTCTGGCTTTCTCTCGACACTAATGCAAATTTTTGCCAGCAGAAACTGTATTTTAGATGCTTTGATGCTACTTCATATATTTTGCTTTCAACATATTGATTATACCCTCCGTTATCAGAAAAACCTAAAAACGTGATGGAATAGAAATGAGATATTTCTATATCTATATATTCTATAAATTTGCATATGTCTTCACAGGCCTCGGGAGTATCTAATTATCTTTAAGTACATTAAGTAAATACTACCTGCTCCTAAACGTTTGCAACTCTAACAATTACCAGAGTACGTATGGTTTGCCAATGTGTTGGGATCACAAGTTCTTAATCCTTTGTCTACCACATGTTGTCTACAAGCAATTTTCGACTTACGACCTCGATCTACTTTAGATATACAGGCAGTCGTCGGCTTACCAACCGTGACTTATCTTAAGTCAACGACTGCCTGTAATGAATTTTTTCATTACGCTTATTGTTAAAATAATTTAATACACCATGTGTCCAGCTTTAAGGATGTCAAATTGTGAAGACCAAGAATAGCCTCAAATATCTCGGTTAGTATGTTGGCTATTGGAGTCTATTAGACAAAATGCCGAGATATTAAGGAAAAGCTGGATATAATTAAGCGTCATGAAAGAAACAGGAAAACAATAACGTGATAGTAGTAGTTTGTTATGTTATTAGAAGACGAACCATATTTTATACTCTTTTCATATTTTCTGAAGTATTTAACTAGTTGGATTTTTTGGTGTTTTAGAATGTTATGGTAGCATTTTTCAAAGTTATAAAACCAGGTGATTGGTGAAGAGAAGAGCATATACCATTTTATGTCTCAAATATTTTTCCATTAAATCTACAAAATTTACGTATACGTACTAAGTCCATAACATTAAATATGCAAATATGGACATTGACATTAATATTTGGTCATGTAGGTTAATGCGATATATGGGCATATTGTATGTAAAAGTTTAGGTATGTTTATATAATATTTCCCATATTCAACCTTCAAAAGTTGTTGTTTTTGGTCTTAGTATCAATGTTTAATTCCGCACAAAAACTACATACATCAACTTTACGATACTAACTATATTCGAAATGCAAAAAAATGTATCGACTATATCTATATCTGAAAAATAGAAATCCACTTCATCATCATGAATCGTGCATATCCGAGTTAAAACGCAAATTTATTCAAGCAGAATGATTGGGAAGATATGGCACAGGTCCCTGTGACTTATCTTCGCAATTGTGGAAATCAATTGCAAAGACGTTTGTTGCCTCGTCAACAATTAATGCCCAACAGATGCAATCGGGTGTGGATGACAATTTGTGCCAGTAAATAGTAGGGCACACTGCGACTTTACTAGCGCCATATTGACAGGCCAGAGTAATCTATGGTAAACAAAAGCTCCAAAGCAACTTGTGCACACACACGGTGAATTAACTTTGGGATAATGAAAAGACCTAATATCTGGGAAGTGACATCTCCCTCTCAACAATTGAATGTAACCACGAATTTCTGCGGATTAATTTGTGTGTACAAGATTAGTCCATGGTAGTACATCCACTGGTCCATGATAAGAAAGCCGACTGATGACACTTTTCCCGGATGTTGGATACACATATGGGTCACGTATTAGCAAATTGTATGTATATGGCTTATTCTATGCATGGTTTGACCATGGTTTAAATCCCTCGCTAATTTGCATGGTGAGCACATGTAAATAATTGTTAGCTATGTAATATATAAAACTTCACTGTACTGCATAAATCTTGACTCGGCTGCATAAATCTTGACTCGGCTGCATAAAACTTGACTCTGCTGCATAAAACTTGACTCTGCTGCATAAAACTTGACTCTGCTGCATAAAACTTGACTCTGCAGCATAAAACTTGACTCTGCAGCATACAACTTGACTCTGCAGCATACAACTTGACTCTGCAGCATACAACTTGACTCTGCAGCATACAACTTGACTCTGCAGCA
>JAQGAE010002398.1:0-18025 GCA_034696685.1 Julus scandinavius | reverse complement strand
ATTATAAATTTAAAGGAAACTTCACGTTTATTTTAGAATGTAATTCGGTTGGAAAATTTATGAAGAAATGTGCCTTAAACGGATTTGCCTGAAAATGTAATTTGTTATGTTTATAGTCATGGTTTTTTTGCAGGTTGCCATTTTCATAACTTTAATTCGTAACATGATAATATCAATCTGTGAAGGGATGAAAGAATTTATTCCATTTTTGCACACATGTGAATTTAGTTGTTAATTACATTGCAACAATCATAGCGATTACATAACAAATTACATACGAAATTATGCACAAAACTTCACTTTGAATAACTCCACATATTGCAGCTACTCTTGCCAATTTACCATGAGGTAGAGATTGGCAGTTTTATTCTGAATAAATGGTTAATTCATCTATAATACATTGTTTCATTTCGCTAATCCGTGAATATTTAGCTGGCCCAATATTACTGAAAACTGTGTGACCATATTTATTTGATGCTCGATTAAATAATACGACTTGTTTATTACCTCCACAACAAAGCTTACTCGCGTCATTCACAATAACCGGTCTATGGTACCGAATACGACAGACTCACATATAACTGCCTCTATTGTTCTAGTTTATATTATATTCAAGGCATATGCAGACTATTATACGTTTTATATCCTTGGTGCACAAATAAGCAACAATATACTGGATTTTACAAAGCTTCATAAAAATGAGAAAACTTCAGCTATGTAATAATATCTTCACATTTCTAATGTATGTTGATGAATACGATACGTGCATGTTATTAATCCTGTCTTAAACAATAAGCACCGGTAATCTAGGATCAAAATAAGTCTGAATGTGTATCAAGATTATGAATCCAATATCTCCTTGTTACTTGAACAGTATGTACACCGCAGCCTGCAGGACTATGCTGCCTATACCTGTTAGTACAGCCTAGTTGGTCCTGACCCCACTCTCTTACCGAATTGCAGAAACTAGAAAGTCCCATTTATCTACTGTCTTTACCTTCCTTCAACTGAGTCAGTCATCTTCATCTTTTACTGTTACCCAATACTGTACCTGCTTTTGTCTTGTGATATCTGACTGTTTGGGCCTCCAGTAATGACTAACTTAAGGCTACTTTAGAAGGGCCTATTTTAGCCTTAGGTGAAATTCGGATCATAAACCTCACTCTGCAACAACAATAATATATAGGTTTTTTTTAAAAAAAATGTTTTAAATTAACGGAAATTATGTTGCGATGGTGATTAAGTGATTGTGATATATGGATCAATTCTGAAATCTTGCATGTTAAAAACTTATTGGAGTTTATTTAAATGCAATTTTTAACTTGGAATTGCTTAATGGAAGTTATGCACATTCCATTAGGTAAACACAACGAACATGCACAGGGATATGAGACCAGACAAAACCTTTGCAGGAAAACGTTTTTTTTACACGAATATTTGTATAGATTTCCAACATTTCCGTTTCTTGGTGCATGCGTGTCAGCAGCAGATATTGACATTCAATCTATCGATTTTTGTGAATTATGAACTTTTAATGCACTTTACATTTGGCATAATTTGCCTTAATAACTGAGCAAGTGCACTTTTGTTTTCAAAGCATCCAGTTTCCCATTTGTTCTTAGTTTTGAACTTCAAACATGCTGCTTTCCGACTGTAATTTACCATTGATGGCATTAATAAGAATAAATAGCATTTTTAACTCTACATTATGAGTGAATCTCTAGAGGATTTCGAATGCATATATGTGCATGTAGTCCCTGCAAATCTGCAAATATGCAGATTCGCGCTCTATAATTAACAGCAGTAATCATTTATCAGAATAATGGCCATGGAAGAGCACAAACTCAACGACTGTTCATTTGCAGTCGTTACAATCCTACTTTTTAATTAATTGATTTCCGAGCAATTAAAATGCTATTTTTCTTTCAGCATGGAAATGGTCTCGATGCTTTCGTTATGATAATCAATCATTGGTGCGTTCGTTTGGCTAAAGGGACCTGCATGTGTCATCGACAAACCATCCCAAACGTGGTTTCTGAAACTAGATCCAATTCCATTTTCTGCATGTTTAATCTCTAAATGATTACATGGGTCTGTGTTTAATGAGACTTACTACATATGTACACATGGCATCCAATTTCAGAGAAATACAAGTTGTCAACAACATTGAAAACGAAAGTTTGTGAAATATGAGTCGACATGTGTACATGCCTTAAAATGGTAATTACCCAAACTGTTGCAATTAAAACGAAGCTTTGAAAGACTAGGTTTACCTACTGCAAAAATGAATTAATTCAGATTAAAATCTTATATAAACTTATCTTGCATTTATTATAAGGTTTAAGATTTCATTCATTAAGTGTCAGTGCAAATATTGAAATATCTTAAGGTTCGTTGGATGGGTTGTATAGGTAGGAGCCCAAAGGCATGTAAACGTATCCCTGGCGAACAATTTATTTTATGTGAATATATGCACAGTTTTCAGTTAATAATTTCGCATCTAGAACCTACTGGTATTGACTGTAGGGCCTCACTTACAAACGCTTTGTCTAAAAAGGCAAAATGTTGTCCAAACCTTTACCATAACTCGTATATTTACTAAATAACAAAAAGTTGAATGGCGACATATTGGTGACCTTTTTCCAGAACAGCTCATGTTTCAATTTGACAATTGCAATCTCGAGCTTCCGACATACTCTTTATCTTTTAGTAGAAATACACAGGAAGGAAATTCATTCCGCTTTGAAAGCAAAATTGTTTTCAATTAAAAGCGATATGCTGCACGTTTGAGTGAAAATAATTAATTATTGGCACATGCTTCTGATGTATGGCAGAATATTTCTTCTTATCGAAAGCGGGTTTTTGCCTGTATGAACTAAAAAGCAACTTTCAAGGCTTTTATTTTTATAGAAATTTATGTTGATTGTGTGACAGGTATTATTTCTTTAACCTAAAATTTATATTGTTCTGAGGCTTTCTCGAACAAATATGCATATGCAGCAGGTACAAAGTCAGTTTATAATTTATCAAGTAGTGTGCTGTTGGGCGACTATTGTTTACATTAAACCTATCTATCATCCTGCATTTAGACATGTGTTAATTGCCAACATGTCTCCTGCTATTTTGTAAACATAACCCCATCGTAAAATAGCCCAGGGATTTAATGCATTAATATACATCTGTGCATTAACGTTAATCGCAGTGTACTTCATAAATATATATTAATAGAAGTGAAAATCTGCCTATGACTTCTCTAAATCTGCTTTGTGCCATCCAGCCTGAGCATTAGATGCTCAGTTTTGTAATTGTTCAAGAATGTTGTTCAATCACTCCTACTTTTTCATTATGTTGGATCAGTTTAATTCAGAATGAACTACAAATTGGTGTTAATATGAAATCCACCTAATTGAATACCAAATTTGTATCAAATGTTGGGGAAAACCAGTCAACCAACAGGGCTCTATAACTTGCGACTGCTAGGGAAGGATAAGATATCATAAGTTACCATTCATGAGTGTCTTTAATGCGAGTTCATATATGCGATTATTATAGGAAATGACTGTACTCGGTGTTTATTGGATGACCGACCTTATTAAACCAAATGAAGTTGAGCTCGGTCTTTTCAGACGTTCATATATTGTATTTGCTCCGTGGTGCGAGGAGCCATAGTGGATACCATAATTGTGGGCATATTCAGCGCGCCCAACTTAATCAACATCTCAACGAGCAAGTTTGTGCTGTTTCATGTCGTCATAAATATATTTTATGTTGTTGGCTTATTGACACTCACATGCTGACCTAAATTTGAAATAGAATGGGGCGCAAGATTATGAAAGAAGGGTTAGCATACCGAAATCAAAATTCCACAGACAACTTGGCTCTAGAAAGTGACTAACTCATTGCGACCAATAACGTTGTTTTTTATTCTTTTCTCAAAGGACAACAGTGTTCATTCATGGATAATGGCCTAATTCGGGCAAATGGCCGCACTAGCCACAAATGCCTGTTGAGATATGCAGTATACATACATACTGTAGGTCGCAATACTGTTCAAATAACAAATGTCTGATAATGTTATAATGTTAGTCTGAAAAAGCATAGACTGTTTTTCCAAACATGGGTCAATAAACGTTCTGTATGCGATTCAATAATAATTCTGCTGTATTTTAAATATACAGTAGACTATTCTGCAAATACGAGGAAATACTTAATATAACATTAAGTACACTGTATTTCTAAGCTTGTTTTATTAATCTCAAGCTCACAGCTTAGTGCATCTTAGCTTTACAGAATTTAAATAATGTGAAAGTTTGTAAAGCAAATGCAATATTTGTCTTCTGTATCTAAAGATTGGTAAGATTAGATAAAATAAAATCCAATCAATCGTCTTTTCATCATAAATTAAGACATAAATCATAGGCTTCAATCATAAATTAGCAGAAGTTTATCTTGTGTAGGAGACTGTAAAACGCGACGTATGGTTAGATACTACAGGGTGGGCCAATAAAAAGTAAGCCAACTTTATAAAAATCATAAAAAGGTTATTTGTTAATGAAATTTATTACAAATTTGTACAAATATTGTTTTTCACTTTACTTTCGAATTGCACTCGTTCACGTTCTTTTTTTAATGACGTAATCATTCGAATTCTTGTCTTTCAAAATGGCGTTCACTAAAGAAGAATGAACCGCGATAAGTTTTTTGTGTAAAACGAAAAATTACAGTGCTAAGACATTTTTGAAACTGTTTCCGAAATTGAAATTGGAAATTTTTTTTTATCCTATTTAAGTACACATGTACAAATTTTCAATAAATTCCATTAACAAATAACTATTTCATGATTTTTATAAAGTTGGCTTACTTTTTATTGGCCCAAAAGTAAGCCAACTTTATGAAAATCATAAAATGTTTATTTGTTAATGTAATTTATTGAAAATTAGTATATGTGTACTTAAATAGGATACAAAAAAATTCCATATTTCAATTTGTGTTCAAAGTTAGCACCTTTCCCGGAAACAGTTTCAACAATTGCCTAGCACTGTAATTTTTCGTTTTACGCAATAAACTAATCGCGGTTCATTCTTCTTCAGTGAACGCCATTTTGAAAGACAAAAATTCGAATGATTACGTCATTAAAAAAGAACGTGAACGAGGGTAATTAGAAAGTAAAGAGAAAAGCAATATTTGTACAAATTTTCATTAAATGCCATTAACAAATAACCTTTTTATGATTTTTATAAAGTTGGCGTACTTTTTATTGGCCCACCCTGTATATACACTGTTACACGAATTATTTATTCATAAACCTTTAATCAACTTACTAACTGTATAATTGAAGTTTAGTTTTTAAAATGTGGTGTAAAATCATATTATATTTATTTATTCATGTATGTTAATCATTTTGTTTTCAGTCTAGGCTCTAATGATATATTTTAGACTAAAAGACCAAAGGATGCAATAAATCATTTTTCATTAATTTACGCCTTTCATTTTAAATTGACACAATTTTAAGCAATATTGGAAAATCTAATGATATACTCATTGTAATATTATATTTTCTGCGCAATAAAATGATAGCTGCCATAATTAACAAATGAGATTGATATGTATTGGTCAAGGAAAATACGCAGCCAAATGCAAATTTCCAAACTAATTGGGCTATGATATGTTATTTGGCCTTGTATGCTTAACACGCATATATATATTGTACATCTCCTTCTGCCTGTGCTTTTTAAATATATTATGAATTTATAAATAGTTAATGACAATGTCTACATGTAAGCCTGTCTTGATCATGCATTCTCTAGAGTGAATATGGATGCATGTACGTATGTGTATATACGTACTGTATATACTGAAAACACCAGACGATATTTAAATTTCAACATTTAGGAAATGCCTAACCCTTATTCATATCGTGTGTGGGTGATACGAGTAATAACAATATGCTTTAATTCTGGAAAGTAACAAGTTTTATTAAATCCTTGCATGTAAGAATTGTATACTAAATTTTTGAAAAGCTTTACACTTTTCTTACTATTTCTTTATATTTATGTTGAAGTGGAAATCGCTTACTTGCTGTAGTCTAAAATTTAATATAATTGTAAAATTAAAGGAATATCTAAGAATATTCCACAAGGGTTCCAACATTAAAATTGTAAGTGGAAAGATGAGGGCTTCAGTTGAATTCTATTATTAATTAAATTATTGGAAACTATGCATTTTTATCGAATAATGTAATGCGTTGACATAACATAACACATACAAAGTGTTTTATTTATTTAGAGACAATTACAGTGAAATTCATTAATTTGTTTTGAATATTCCTTTGTGTTTTTATTTAGAGAAATTTAATAAAAGTCGAATAACAAAAATAAAACTATAATCAAATGAATTACTCCTAGAAAATGCTTAGATTAACATTGTACTTGCTTGATTATTTTAGGTGGCGTTCCTAAATTACTTTCTTAAACACCGAGAAATTCTGTGGCTTTCGTTCAAGCCAAAACAAATGCCCCATTTAATATGTACATTGAAGATGTTGTGTAACATCGAATCCAAGCTCACTACATAAATCCCTATTGCACTTTTAAGATTTTGTTTCATTTCTTTCGATTAATTAAGCAGAAATAAAAACCTCAAAAGCACACTTTATTCAAATTGTATTTTCGAAATTGAATTATGCCAGTGGTTCTAATTTATCGAGGGATTTGCTTGTAAATACTTCAAAGGGAATGAATTTTAGGCTTCTGTACCTATAGGCATTACAAGCATTCACGAACTGTTTATCCAGCAGTTTCACATATGAAATTGGCTGTCTTATGTTCAGTCTTACTAAAGGCACTTTGAGACGAAAAAAAAAATTCCCAAAATGAGTATTCCCTCTTAAGTCATTAGTAAAACAATTCTTGCGCTTAATAAAAACACTTTCTTAACGATCCAATTACCAGGAGAGTCGGTGTTTGCAGTAAGACCCTTGCTGAAGAAGGCTCAAATCAATATGTCTATTCTTTATAAAAATATGACAAGTACGAATAGACCACACGTTTAGAATCCATTGTTTAGGTTTCAAAATCCTACGTGCTGCATTTCGTAACATCAATAATATGGGAAACAGCTAAACAAAACTCAAATATACACCTGACAAAAATAATTAAAGAAGAATTATATATATAGTACATATGCTTCAGTTTAGTTCTTTATTGATTAACCGATTAAAACAGTAAGAAACGAATAAATTATAGTGAAAAGAAATCGATTTAAATTAATTATGGAACATTGATTTGATGCAAGTTAGATACTGTCATTCCATATGGAGTACTAGGCAGCCATTAATAAGAGTTCTTACCATATTGCTTTTTTTCAATTCACATGTAAGATGTTTTTGCATTTCATCAACTAACCTAATATTAGAACTAGTAGAAAACAAAACATAATGAATAGTTGTTACCTACATTAGATATAGATTGTATTATAAATGTAGGAAAAAACGAATTTTAATTTCTGTTGTAATACAACATTTTTTTCTCATTTCACCATACTTAGGTGAAATAATACAAATCCACTTTTGACCACTTTTTCAAGTTAAATTTGAGAAGGAGTTTCGTGGACAGTTTCAAGTTGTTTTTCATCTGAAATGCGTGTAGTAAAATAAGCTCACCATAGCCTCCTAAGATTTCTATGAGGCACATGGGCAACATGTTCTAACAAAAAATTGATCAGGGTAGCGTGAAAGAGAAATCCAATTAGCTTTGTCAATCTTCAGGCTATAATGCAATAAGCCGTTGTATAAATTAAGCAAACCTGATCACTATATTGGAATATTAGCGACGCAAATCGCGAGAAGCAAAGGATATTTGCATACACAAATAGAACGGCTTTCTGTATTGTGTTAACTTCCAATTGAGCAATCTTGCTTCCAGTATTAACATAATGGAATAATTTGACGTGCAAGCTTACTGAAAATGCACAATGTACTCAGCCCTAATGATAATGAATGCATAAGGCCACTTAGCTACTCGACTATATAGCTACTTATTCTATATTGTAACATGAAAACTGATTACGTAAAACTGAATATTTGCTCAATAATTGTATTATTAGCCGAGTATTTCAAATGTATTTAACAAGGAAGTAATAAAGAAAATGGAAACTTGTTTCATTCATAATCTAGCGACAAAGGTTGCAATACTCTAGGCCAATTTAGTTATTTTCATTGCTTACAATGACCAGAGTATATGTTTTTAAGACTTTTGTGCCATTAATTAGCATGTTAATTGTGTGGCACTTAAGAGTTGCCTGTCCCCATTGAAAACTACGTGGACACTGATCCTCGTCCAGTAGTTGTCACATTACTACGCCTACTGTATTTAGACTATACAATTATACAGCAATTACATGCACTGCACGTTTAGAGGATATTGAGCGGTTCTACCAAATGTCAATGTGAGGCAACCAAGATTGAAACCGTCTTGCTGCCAGTTCCTAGGTGAATTAAGATGTTGGATTGACACTTGATAGATGCATATAGGGGATTGGCCAAGGGTCTTATAGGCCTAAGTCTAATTGAAGGGATGGATTGGAATTATGCACCAGGCAATCCCTTTCACTGAATTGATTTAACATGTGTTCATAACGTCGTTATGTAATTAATTCTAACAAGCTCTTACCCAAACTCTTGATAAATGTTTGAAACTCTTTTTTTGTATTGACATTTTCACATGAACTTCTAGCCAAAATGATTTAATAAAACTCCTGTGTTTTTTTTTTTTTTTTTTTTTTTTTTTTTTTTTTTTTTTTTTTTTTTTTTTTTTTTTTTTTGTAAAAATTCACTGCTTCTTAAATTTTGATATCAGTTATGACTAGAATTGCATTAAAAATGAATGCTATCCTGGTTCGTGCTATTGAATGCCTAATTGCTGTCAATGCAACCCCTTTGAGCAAATATTATTTTCCTGTCATTTTGGATAATTGGGAGACAAACTACTTCGAGTTTTTTACGTAGTAAAGTGCGTGTCAAGCTTGAAGATTGAAGCAATTATTGGGTTCATTTGGGTTATACAGGAAGCAAATTTGCATCTAAATATGGAGAAATTGAACGTGCCAACACAGTCTGGCAAAGCAGGTGTTTCGAATAGCGTGTTTCAAATTGCCACTGCTAACAGACAACGCTTCATTGCAATTTGGTTGTTGCCCTTAAAAGTTTCACGTATTTCCACCTTAGGAAATTGAAGAGAACAGGTGCACTAGACACGTATAAAAGCTCTTTACCCGAAGCATCGATAAGGCCGAAGCCAATTTTAGCTGTGTGATAGCATTGAGGTTTGTCAGAGCTGTACAAGAGTAACAACTGAAGAATGCCGTATCATTTGCTCTAATTAGACGCACATTTGGAAACTCTCATCACAGTTCATTAAGGTTATCTAAACTTGAAACTGGTTTAACTCTAGATGAACGCGGTGCGGATGGTGATTTTAATGGCTGTAATGGGCTCGTGGAATACAATCGGCCTTAAAAGCTTGTTACTTCAGTTCCACTAACATCAGCTGGAAACATCTGGGAATATAAAATTGCCGATTTCATTCAGCAGAATAGTTTTAGTTTTCGTTTGGGGAAAATGTGGACCATCTGCGAGCCTGATTGCATATTCCTCACTTCACCTTGATTTGATCATAGCGTTGTTGTGAAAATTGACTTAGTCCTTAGTATAATGTAATCATTACAGGCATTCTAAAGGTTGTATGCTTCTTTTTCAAACAAAGCTTTATAATCAAGATAAATGACATCCAATTACCAAATTAGACAGCACTAAGGTTGCATGCGGTAGTAAGGACGCCACATGCACTCGTATCATCTGCTATAGGCTAGGGAAAGTGGAAGTTAAAAATGTCACATCAGCTTTTGATAACTTATGGATATGTTTTAGCAAAAAAAATATTTGTTCATAGTGCTACCAATCGCATGTTGAAATTTGTGGACATTTCAACTTTATAACATACAATTTTATTAAATGCAATAAAAAACAGATATTAAAAACTATGCAATAAAACGTATCTTCATATAAGCCAGTAGTTTCTTAACATAGTTTTAAAATTGTAGATCTCATAAACTTCTAAAACAAGTGCAGTTTTTCAAAGTTAAATCTTGTCATTCCATTATGCACTTCATTGGGTGTAGTTTTACACGACTATCGAAATCATAACACCATTTTATGAGCGTGATATACAAAGTTTGGATCCAGTTAATGCATTGCACGGCTTATAACATCACATGGATCATGATTTGTGATAATTGCGTTCATATGAGGTGTAACTAGATGTGAATTTAAGTATTGATCACGCCGATGTTGGGGTCAGACATCCAGTAGAGTTTCACAATATGACTAACACTGTTCTTTGCAGGGTGTTGCTCCGCTATTATTGTTACTGCTTGGATCTCAGGTCTTGTCAGCCCTATACGATTAATGGTCTTGCATGTTTCAGCCTAATGCATTTGACCACGCAATCCTCTTAGATATATTTAGAACATCCAAGCAGTATGAGAACATGTACGCACACCAAATGCTTCACTATAGCCGTACTTTAGAACCCCACGGGGGATCACATCAAATGTGCTTGTAATATTTTGATATCTTGGCCAACACTGTGTAACGATATGGCGATTGCCTAATGGCGGATACCTTTGAAATGTAACGCTATATTTCATTTGTATTGACGTGTACAAATTAGCAATTAGAATAAAATCAACAGGCACGTTATAACGTAGTTTTCCACATCGTGTTTCTAATTTGAAACACGATTTTGATGCGCAGCAGGGGTTTTACAAGAGACTCATGAAAAAAAATCGTTTCTAACAAATTGACAGAGAGTTTAATTTGTAACGAATTATACATCACAGTATGATATCGGTTGGCAATAGGCGTACTCATTCATTTTGTTATGAATGTCGTGATCGTCAATAATAATGTAATGTCCTTTGGAATACACAGCTGTATAAAAATGGTATCGTTGAATGCATTGATGAATGCAATCAGACATTTCCTATATTATTCAAGTTCACTTTGTTGAATATCTTAGAGTATTCTGTTACTAACAAACATCAAATTATTCAAATGTCGAATTAATATAAACATATGCATATTATGTCGATACCATGCCACTTAAAGAGCTAAATTTTACTAAAAGATGCCCTGCACACTATAAGTATGTTTACCTTGTCAAAACTTAAGCTCTAAATCAGTGCTTTTGAATCGGTGTGCCTTGAATGGATGACAAATATGCCATGAAAATTGTCAAAAGGCTCGAAAATCGACATACTTTACACTTTTGTAAATAGAAAACATTACAAATGTTCGTTATAGAGCACATAAATATGATTGTAATTTTATTGATAAAATGATAGTAAACTTTTAACCTTAAAATTGTATGGTGTGCCGTGACATTTCTGACTCCTCATTCAGTGTGCCATTTGGAATTTTAGCGCCATTTCATGCACCATGAGTTGAATAAGGTTTGAAAAACACTGCATGCTCTAAAAGGTCATATTACATTTGTGCCCATAAACTTAACTCGACCTCATCCGACAGGAAAATAACCATTTTCTTCTATTTTACCATTGAAGGTTGCATGCCCTCTTCGATATTTGGAATGAAAACTTGCGGCCTCATTGGCCCATATCGCGGCAGTTTGAAATTAGGTTGCACTTCTGGCTTGGTGTTCATCCGCGCTCCAGCATCTCCCTGTCAGTGACGAATCTCAGAGAAGAAGAAGTAGCGGCAGCGGCATTCCCTCGAGGTTGCGGCGTTCGTATACCACACCTCCCTCGGCAGACTTCACTTAGATGCCTCCGCGGCATCACGCCGAGCAGGTCGATGCCGAGTCGCTCCTCCGTACTTGTTTTCTGTTCCCTCCGCCAGGAGACGCTGCCCATGGAACGCGGATGCTGTCCATAAAAGCCACTTTCTCACCGTTTTCGGATTCAAAACGGTCGCAATGACGCGAGCCAACGTTCCCTGCCTGGGGATGCTGGCCACGAGCCACACCAGGAGACCTCCTCCCAGAGGCAGCCGGGAGACGGTGACGGGAAAAAAGCGAAAACGGCCGGCGGATACGGGAATGCCCGCCGCCCTCGTCTACGTTATCCCAACCCTTGTCTCGGTCCTGTGCTACCTGAATGCGTTGCACGGAGATTTTGTGCATGATGACATCATGGCCGTAACCAGCAACAGGGACGTGTTGGCCAAAAGTTCCATCCTCGACCTCTTTCGTAACGACTTCTGGGGCATGCCCATGTGCGACGTCACCAGCCACAAATCCTACAGGCCGCTCACCATCCTCACGTTCAGGTAAGATATTTGACGTCTCCATAGGGTTACAGAAGGTTTAAATTCACATACACACATTTTTGATACTGTTCTGGAATCTCCACTCAATGTCACGGGTTTCTTTAACTACCAATCCAAAAATGTTAAAGAAGTTGCTTGTCAATCCTGGATTGTGACTGGTTGGTCTGAAATTCTTTGTTGGCGGAGTTCAGGTATCTTCATGATCCTTCCTTCATGTTGTAATATGCTGTACGTATTCGGTAAATAATTAATTTAACCAAACTAGTCATTGTTGATTACAATTATAGGAATGTATGATTTGAGTTCCCCATAGAGCAACGTTGGTCTTATTTTAAAGCTCTACTGGATGGATATGCAAAACAAATTTTGTTTAATTTTAATTGAATTGCATAAAATTGAAAGTTACACAACGTATAAGGCTAATTTAAATTTGTATGGTTATACTACGCTGGCTGAATTTGAGCATTTAGCTTTGCATTTTTAGTATTTTAAACTTTTACTCCAATCATTTCGTCTACAATTGAATTTTTTTCAATTACTACAGGTGAAGATTATATCAAATGCAGTTAGTGCACAGCGATGCTCAGGGTTAGTTGTATTACAAAGTTACCGGACATATGCACTTTCTGAAAAAAATGCAAATGATTGGTATACAAGCAAAGGATTTAAATAATGGATTGGAGGGTAAACTATTTGACTATTCAACCGTTGAAAACAATATTTGATTTAAAGAGGCTCATTTCTCCGCCATATAGACTGTTCTCCTGTTTGAAGAATCTCTGTACCGAACAAAAAGGGATGCGATTTGTTTAAAGTATGAAATGTTAGACCTATAACATCTATATTTGATTTAATATCTGTAAGTGAAAGGAAGTTCTTCACTTCGATAGATTTGATTAAATTGAAAAAGGTTGTACTACCGAAATTTGATGGGAAACAAAATCTACTATACTTGCACTGCAGAACCTATTTCATTTAATGAAATATCGTGTTAAATGACGAATATTGGTTCTCATTATTCTAATAAAAATAAACAGTTCTTCAGAGTGATAAATACCATTTCAAGCAAAGTAGTTGACTAAAGAAGCATGTAGTAATTAACAGCGATGCCAAGAAAATATACTGCACGAGTAGCTGTTATCTTTGAAAATATCTCATAAGTCATAAAGAGTGCATTATCCTTTCCATGTGTGTACTCGTTGTTTTGTAACACGTGAGCTTTTTCTCTATATGCATCAATTCTGGAGTGGAGCCCACTGAGGTCGTAAAAGGGGTTGCACAAACGTCTCGAACAAACCTATACGTGTTACTTAAGTCTTCTTGAACTCTTTTACTTTAGCGATATTAATTTGGAGTTTGTGAAAGATTTATTTTCCCAGGGGAATATGGGGCTTTAAGAAAGGCGCTTTTAACGCGGGGTTTCACACTTTCAGCCATGTGTGAGGATATAGATTATTGCAGTTGGATCCCACATTTGATGGGATTACTTACGAAAGCACGTTTCGAGTTTTTGCAGTCGTGGAACGGAGACTATAATTGCGAGGTCTAGGAGATACCAACTGCTTCTGTTGTCAAAGGTTTAATATCGATATTTATTTTTCTGACGAGGTATTTCGAGTGAATGGTTTAGCCCCAACCACCAGCCACGGGCCTCTTTGGATGTATGTATGTGCAAAAAAGCAGTTTCTATCAGCACATCTGGTGCTAGAAATACTTTTCGTTGTTGGTGTTTAGAGTGTCTATGAACATCTGCGATGTATTTCCCATATCGGAATGCTTATTTTATCCTTTCCTTGTTAAAAACATTGCGTTTCTATTTTCTGGAGTATTTTTTTCTTCTCATGCAACCAGACGGAATGGCTGATTTGGAGAATATTTTTATAACTCGCAACATCTATAACATGAAAGGGAACTTGGTCACGTTTACTGCTTGTATCAAAGGGCGATTGTCATATTATGAATTATATATCTGGTTAATGATTAATATATTAAAGGTAATCAAACTAAATCCCTTAGTGTGATTATAGTAGAGTAGAACCCCTAATATTTTAATATTGCTTTACTGCTTTATCATGGATGAATAATGTTAACAGAATAGTAGATTCGTTTAATGGAAAACAAAACAAAGTTTTATGATAAACGTTAGCCCATACGTGCATATCCATTTCGACTGACGTGTCTGATGTAAGATTGATATGTCTGACGTGTGATTGATGTGTATGTGAATAATGTATATTCTCGAATGCATGCCACATATAATTTTTTTAAAACGTTGGAGTTTTTTTCTGAATTGACAAGTAGCTTTATGGCAATCATGATACAGGATTTGTCTGGAAAACGTCAGACTGAGTTTGCAACTAAACATTAACAAAAGGAAGGAATTAAATTTTCTACATGAATTTCAAGATTTATAACTGCAATAAAATTTCACGTAAAGGGTTGAACGACCGTGGAAGATGACAGTGAATCAATGATTTAATACTCGCCACTATTATCAGCAGTGGGCTTTCCGTATAATTTCTAACTTACAGTATGATCCGCCTTGTACATAATAAATGGTTTTAGAGTGTGTACATCGTCCGTTACTATGTTTTCGTGGTTCCATTTCCTTTTGCCATGCATGTATGACATACGATCACTTCATGTAGGGTATAGTATAGTGGCGTTATTTGACATTTCTGCACTGTCATCTCATGTATGTCTATTGTGCCACATTATTAATTTGCTGTCCATCACTTTTCCAGAAATTAATTGTGAAATGCATACACCTTTAACGGAAACATGAAATGGGGTATCTTTGCAATAGAATTTCCCCGAGAATAACATAAACTGTGCTCGCAATGCTATGACCATTGTGCAGACTTTCTCTTTTTTATATATACTATATATAAAAATGTCCATTTATTTTTATAATGGGATTTTTATTGGCCTGTCTGAAATGATCGATGGGAAGTGTGGATTTCAAACCATGTTGTATGTGCTTGGATTTAACTCTAATATGCTGCGGTTGTACCGTCGTATTGCGTATGGCTAGCTTTGCTCTTCAATTACCCTGTGATGTGTAAATTGGCCCAATTCAGAAACCGTATTGTAGACGTCACCAAAATGACATTGCATGACGGCTGCGGAATTTCACGTATGGAAATAATACTGTATGTTGCTGCAGAGTGTATAGAGCTTGCCAAGAACAGATTTTTCTAAAATGAATAGAACTTCACATTTATGAATTTTCATAATTTCTAAAGAATTGATTTTTGGTGTTGTTTTAAGGGTATTAGAAGCTCTCAATCAGCTTTTCTGCATTATCAGAGAGTTAAGTAAATATTTTAGAAGCACGAACAATGCAACCTCCTACAAACTAGCGTATTGTTTTGCACATTTTAGTATGTTCAGTTTTTTTAAACGATTATTAAACTAAAAATAAATTTAATTTAACAAGCCAGTCCGTTTTAATATAAAAAAATGTTCGTGCGAAGTACCATCCGGTTCCAATTAATCATTATTTTATCACAATTGGTCTGCCAAATATAAATGCATGATTAATGTTGTAATAGACCTTTGGTTAGTGGAAACATGACAGGTTGCGGCATTAATTATTCCGTTATGCAATTTTTCCCTTTGTCTCTATATTTGGCTCTATAAGTGCCCCAATTCTACTCTGTATCCTACTGTTAACATGGAAATAACTTAGTTGGGAGATAAAATCCATAAACCCGATTGTACTGAAATTTCCTTGCTGTTTATTCACCACTAAATGGAACATAGTATAGGTAATAAGCTTGCGGTAATAAAAGATAAATATTTTTACATAAAATCCGAAAACGCTTACATCTACAGTGAAAGCTTTTTTAACTTTAATCCTCAAACTTCGGAAATATTGTTGTATGATTATATATTTTAACTATGTTAACGAATCTTTAGTTACTGTACAATGTTACTATAATATTCATATGGTTATGCTGAATATGACGGTTTGGGTTTAGATCGAGAAAATCTATATTGCCAAAAATAGTACTTTTGACATTGCATGTTTGAGTAATCAATGAAATGTCCATATAAAAAAATACCTGCTTAGTTGATGGACATACTCTTTACGTCAGCATAGCATGCGCATTTTATTTGTGAAAATATAGCAACACGCAATACGTCAATCCAAAATTGAAGTATTAAGCCAATCAAATTTGGTTATTTTTTCATGCGTTTATGTCGTGCAATTTAACTTACATCGTAACATCGCCTGTTCGTTTTTTATAATCTATTAAATTTAATTTTTTTCAATATAAACATGTTAAATGGAGTTTATAAGTTATTCGACAGAATAAAAAACAGTTAAATGAAGTTAAATTAACGATTCCAGTTTAGGATAACTAAAAACAACATTCAATTTTTTTGTAAATAGAAAACATTCAACTGTGAAAATGTATGCCTGCATGCTTATTTGCAGCATATGTTTCAAAGCATTATTTTCACATAAAAGGAATATTCAGTATTGATCAAAAAATGTTTAATAAAATTGTGTAATAAAACTTAATGTTGAACAGAGCAAACAAACTGGTGTCGATAAAAACTGTAATATAGCATTTAAAATATTTGCATGTTGGTGCACCTTAAAAATAATATTATCTCAACATATGGATGTGCTGGGCTTATTTTTTTGTATAAATTATTCGATGTTGTAATAACACTTTTGCACACTACTGCAATTCTAGCAAAAAGAGTTGGCACACTGACAACGCTTAATGACAGCTATTAAAGGGAGTCAATGTTCTATTCATGGTCAGTCAGCTGGTTATTTTTTTGTGATCATGTACTGAAAGAGATAACAACATCAAATGTCATTATGAATTCTTATCTATCTAAACTTGATATCTAAATGGTTTATTTATTTACTAAAGTAAATTATAAACTATATCATTTTACCAATGTCAGGTAGCGTGTTCCTTGATGTTATAATATCGTTTATGTGGTTCAACGTGTTTCCCATAGTGTGTATGTTACACCTGCTCTCTACTTGATTCTTAGAGTTTTACTAACTGAAAAGATTTGAAACAAAATGCATTAAGTGACCACAATTTAACATTATTTATTTATTGAGGCATTACGTGAATAGTTGCCTTTTAGGTTAGTTCTTCCAAAACTACTTCTGCTATGATGGAAATTGCTGCTGGCACGGCTGATGTTATCTTTGCCGAATGACCTGCATCGTGTTGTGAATCTGACTGGTCTACAGTTTCTCCATTAAATACAGACCTTGGTGACTTACAAAATTAAGATAATCGCAATTTATAATAAAACACCGGTGTCCAGTTGTCATCAGAGATATTAGATAGTGTTGCTATGAGATAACGTTATACTATATACTTGCGTGCTAAATTAGATAGCAGAATGTCGCAGATTGGCGAGTATACGTGACATAAATTCACATCATTAAATATGTATGAAAATAGATAAGGCTTAATTTTATTAAGATTTGTTAATATCGATCACAAGTTCGAAGATCATGATTCCATATGTTAAATGTACAAGTATGCATGTATGTATGGACGATATATATAATATTTTCAAATATTGTTTGGATTTCCATATAACCTGTAAAATCGATAACGCTTACAGTGAGCAAAAAAAGTATTTGGCCAGTATGTTTTTTTTAATTTACATGTTTATTTTTACAGATAATGGTAC
>JAQGAE010002397.1:0-18031 GCA_034696685.1 Julus scandinavius | reverse complement strand
AGACGTCTGGGAAGTGGATCAGTGGGCATCGTTCGGCATCCAATTTCCTAAGGGCTTCTCGGAAATTGGTCTGGGTACGCTGTTATCTCGTGGTTCCCGTCGTAGTACGTAGGTTCACTCCCTTTTGAGTGCTGTTGTGGTTTTTTATTTGTATTATTTACACTGGATATATTATTTACACTAGATATATCATTTACACTGGATATGCACCCAAACCATCCTTTAAGAAACATAGGGTTTTTAAGAAACAAATGTTTTATACCTAAAATCACTTTAGTTAAATACCAATTCAAGACATAAAATATACCTATAAATTTAGTAAGGGTATAAACACCATTGGTGTCTTAAATTTAAAATTACACGTTAATTTAGGGATACTTATCTAAATTAATACATCCCAAGTGCAGATTTTCAAAAGATTGTACTTTTTAAGACACTGAAAGTGTTCAAATTATAATGCACATGGTGCATTTTCAATAATGGTCGGATGTAGCCCTTTTGTATTTGTTGATATTAAACATGTCATCATTTCCTGTTATAATGTCTTAAATTCAGATACTTATTACTCATTTCCTGTTTGCTTAAGGTCCTTGTTTACTTAACAGTCTGTCTTGCCACCTTTTGTTTGGAGAAGCCATTTGCTTTTCTAACACAACCTCAATGGTACTATGTTGAACGGCATAACTTTATTATCTGTGAATGGAAATGTCTACAATAAGAGAAATACTAATTAAGTATGGTGGCGACAAATAATTGTCATTCTTAAACAAAAGTCTGGCAATGAATCAGGTTAATATCTTTTCAAAAAATGAATTTGTAATCTTCAGGTATTGGATTACAACAACAGCAACGGACTCCAAGCTTCAGAATATTAAAAGTTAAATTTCAGGAGTATGTTGATATTGGTGAACTAACTGAAATTCCAGATGAAAGGCAAGTTTTCAGTAACATTGCCATACAAGCTTGGGGTAAGTATCTACTATATCGACCCGTCTCCCTCACCTCAGTAGTTGTAAAATTGCTGGAACATTATTTTTCGATGGTCACGGATCACTTTCATCGGGAAAGGTCGACATAGTCTGCATAGCCGATAATCAGCATGGATTTAGAAAAGACATTCTTGTGGGACTCTAGATTCTAGATGGTTTTCAACTCGTTATTGTTGATGCTGTCAAGTATTTGTAAGTTTATATTATCAAAATCTTTTCTTGGACACATCATTTCACAAAAATTGTTGGTGCAGCAAACCATCACTTTAGATTTGTTCAACATATGTGGAAAAGTGGAAAATGTAACTCGCAACTCTGATTTGCCCAATGTTGGAATATTGTGCTCCTGTTTTGAACCCTCACAGGATGGTTCATATTCAGGATGTAGATATGGTTCAGCATAGGGCAGCCAGATTTGTTAAGGGCAGTTATTAGCATACCACGAGTGTGAGAGAAATGCTCCACTCTCTAAATTGGGAAACATTGATGTTCAGATGTGTAAATGTTATCTATGGGGTTATTCAAATGTGTTAATCTCGCTCTCTTAATTCACATCTGGTTTCCCATATATTAATACCTAACACCCACTCTAGGAGTAGACAATCACTTGTTATGTCCAAGAGGCTGAATCGGTCTTATAAACTAAGTTTAATAAATGAAGTAAAATAATGCAAAACAGTGTAATGTTACATAAAAAGTACTTCCGTGGGCTGCAACTCGCACGCCCGAAAACCGACAACTTAAACGAGCCCGAGCTCGTGCGCACAAAACCTGGTGACCGACTCGGTTCACCTCAAACACAGACTACGCTCTCTACTGACCCAAGCCTACCAGCAGACCTGGTATCGGAATGCTGGCAAGCCCGGGGCAACAGAGAGGGTGCCCACAATCATCATACCATGAATTCTTCTGCATACCTTACATAATTTGCCTGCTCTTTTGCATACTTGGTTGGGCCCTCCTTCTAACCTTTGGCCCCATAACCTTGAGCATCTCACACACTCAAATCCATTGACCGAGCTTCTTGCCAATCAGATGCTTTCTAGTGTTCCTTTTCCCCCCATATGATTAGACAATGGAATACTAGCCTACCTGGTGATTCTAATGATTTAGTTCAAATTTAATCTAACAAAAATGACTAAGTTGCTGCTGAGGTAGAAGCATTCTCCTGAAATTGGGAACAACCTCCCTACCATATGGCATTTATTTGCTGACTGTAGGGTACTGAGTTGAATAGAATTGAAATACTTTGTTTTATTGAAATTCAAAATTCTCAAGTTAAATGCCTCACCCTGTATAAGAAGCATCATTAAGACACAAACTAGGTGTACATTTAAGACAGTTAATTTTATGGCTGCCTATAGGTCTGCATCCTGTCTACAAGGAATTAATACTTAGTGCCTACATTTTATACATTTGTTTTTACAATGTAGTACATACCCAAGTAGTACATACCCAATCTCGGACCTCAATTTGCTGAATATTGAAGCTATATTGGTTAGAGTGGCAAAAATTGGCCAATAAAACCTATATTGGGCTAATATTGGACAAAGCTTACTAGCCAATACAAGGCCACTATAGCACTTTTTGGCATTCAATAGCGGGCCTATATTGGCCCAATTTATTTGTTATTGTCGGTTCAAAATTACATAATTGATAACATTAGAGGACCCATATTGGTTCAAGCTTATTTGCAGATTTGTTTTAATACTTATTACCTTAATGGGCCAATTTTGGCTCAAGCTTATTGGCCAATTTAGGGCCAATGTACTGACGTACATAATTTTTAAAACATATGGCTTTGTTAAAATACAGAAAACTTATTTGCTAAATAAAATGCTAAATTGTATGAAAATTGTAACAAAGCAATACTTAAAAATCAAATATGCTAAATTAATTGTAAAAATGATATATGTTCAATACATGCATGAAGTTAAATTTAGACACCCAAGATGGCGACGTTTGCCATCTTTAGAATCCATGATTCTAATAATTAAGCTTCACATGCAAATTTCTTTAAGGAACAATCCCTATTTACATCAGTTATCACTTAACAGATAACATTCTATAATCAAGGTATTTTTCATGTTAATTTTCATGTTCTGATCATTGAAATTTTCTTTAGCTTAGACTTATAGCTATATGTGTATGTTTATATATTATGATGTGAAATACTTGTCATGTATTGATTGAGTCTCTCAAAAATGATATGCATGTGTTGTATATGTGAGGTAACTGGTTAAATTAAGAAGTAGAGTCATATGGACTTTAACATTTTATTAGCTACAGCATCTATATTTGACAATTGAGGTTATATGTTCCGAACTGCTAAATTGTAATACATCATTCTTTGGCAAGATTAATTGATGAACATTAATAGGGCTAATACCATTTAAAAAATCATATAATCTGAAGTATACCTGTGTTTATTACAATGTAACCATAAGGAAGTAATTTGAAAGCTGAATAATAATTTCAAAAGTATAGTAAGTCATGTTTTTTACATTTTAAACAGGAAATAGCAGTGAAACACAGAATTAAATAGCATCACTCATATATATTTGTTCGTCAGTATTATCAATAATTTTCTATTAAACCATTAAAATGTCAGAACGTGCATCGAATTCTAGAGCTATAATACTAAAGGTGCGGAAGCATTTAAAATCAATTGAAACTGAAACACAGCAGTTGAATGCCTGTAAATCCATGATATTTGCATCATCTCCTGATAATCCAATTCATGCTGGAACAGGGATTTGCTTTGAAGTAGAGCTTGCTAATAACTTAAAAACACATTAAACAGGCTTTGCAAGCAATGCAAAACTTTGTATAGATAATATCTCATCTGAATCTGATTGTAAGTCAAATTTCGACAGTGAATGTCTTTATCATGAAAGCACAGATGGAATTAGTGACTTTGTTACATCTGGAACTGAAGATGATGACTTAAAAGTTGGTCAATGGTCATTGTTTTACAATTGTCAATCTAGGGAACCAACATTAATGGATAACTTACAAGCATGGGCATTAGATAACCGTATTTCACATAAGGCTATTAATAATTTATTGAATATCCTTTCAGTTTACCATTCAGATTTTCCAAAAGATGCTAGAACACTTTTAAATACCCAAAGGAATGTTGAAAGACATGTAGGAGATGCTAGTGTAAAAGGTAGTGAAATGTGTTATTTTGGAAAAGCAAATGGTTTACATAATTTTGATTTACCTCGATTTATCGAAGGTAGACAAAAAATGTTGTAAAACTTTCTTTGAATATTGATGGACTACTATTGTTTAAAAGTAGTTCAAAACAATTTTGGCCAATACTTGCAAAAATCGATACACAAGAAACAGTTTCACCTTTTGTTGTTGCCTGCTTCTGTGGAACCACAAAGCCCTCATCGATTGAACATTACTTAAATGATTTCTTCGAAAAGGCAACTTTACTTAAACATGAAGGGTTCTTATATCAATAGGAGAAATATTTAGTACAAATTAGCAAAATTATATGTGATGCCCCTGCCCGATCTTTCATAAAATGCATTAAAGGCCACACTGGGTATTATGCATGTGAATATTGTATTTAGAGGCCAATGGATGAATAATAGGGTGATTTTTAGGAAATGTAAAGCTTAAAAACGTACTGATGATTCATTTAACATACAGCTACATGAGGAACATCATATAGATTTTTCACCACTAACTAATTTAGGAATTGCAATGGTTTGTCAGGTTCCCAAAGATTACATGCATTTGTGTTGCTTAGTAGTGATGCGGAAACTGCTAATATTTTAAGTAAAAAAACCCAAGATGTGTTAGACTTGCAAGTCATCAAGTGATGGATATTTGCCAAAAATTGATAAATCTTCCATGCTGCATTCCATCAGATTTTTCAAGAAAGCCAGAAGTCTTCGAGAACTAGACAGATGGAAATTAATTCTTAACTTTGAGATGCATGAACCTGCCACTTGGAAGCAAATAAAAATTAAGAGAGTTGCAAAATCATGTAAGGAAATGCATATTTATCAAATTCTTCAATATACTTCTGTGAGGTTAAATGCATTGTTTTGTTTTTCTTTCCTGCAGCATCATTTATGCGTGTGGAGATTAAGGCGAATCTCTATTTGGAAACATCAAATGCTAGCAATGACAGCGATTCATCAAATGTCACAAGAAAGCAAGCTTGTCGTTGTCCAACTGAAAAGCACTGGTCTAAAAAAACAATCAAAAATTCCTCCTCCACCTAAGATGCTATCGACAGTGGAAGCCAATGCACATTTAGGTAAATGTAATTCCTTGGAATTATTAAATCACATTTAATGAATTTGAAAATGTTATTAAAGGCATTATATTTTTGTAGATACAAGTTCATCTGATAAGGTTGCTTCTTACAAAAGTTATGCAAAATGTAATTTGGAGAGTTCAGGTGTAAATGAAATTAATGCATGATGACATGCTATTAATTAGAAACTCAGGTTTATCATTAAATTCCTGTAAGTAAAAATGACTTATTACATACCTAATATTATTTATGTGAGTGTTATAGCTGTGCCATCCACCATACATACAGCCATTCCAATTAATGCTGGAGTCGACTAAAGAGCTGTTAAACCTGAATCCCAATCACGTAATTCACCAAATGAAATTATTACTAATGAGAAAAGTTTAAATCCTCCTTGAAAGGATGTAAAATGCTTAATATATATAGTTTTTTTTTAAATTATTGTATGCTAATTTGTAATGATTTGTTTACAGCATTGAAGCTTATTTTGGAACTTTTAGAAAAACAGTCATATCAAATTAAAGACTTAACAAAAAACTTGACAAAATCCCTGACATGCTTCGTCATTTGGATCCATAGTTGGAATTCCAAATACTGAATGCATTCTAGATGACGACTTCATCATATTGAAGCCCTTCAAACAATGGATGATGTGAAAATTGTGGAACAAAAATTGATTGATCAAGAGAAGGCAAGAAAGCTGGTTAGTGTTTTTCAAATTTTTGTATTTATATTGTATATTATATATATTTTATTTTTTATATTGTATTTTAAAAATATTTTAGATCAATTATTTGTCTGCTTCAACTGATGGAAATGATGTAAAATCATTCACAAAAAACATGTTTAAGCTACTTTCAAAACAAGTAGCTTTGAATTTCAGCTTCTGTGGAAGACAGAAAACAAAATTGTCGTTTAAAGACCTCAGGCTTGCAAGTGTCATATTTGGTGTGTTATTGCTGAATTTAAAGCCAGAATTGAAATTGTAATTATTAAAATTTTATTTACATGGATAGATATGTTTATTTTTAGCTGCAATACATAAACGATATGGGGAGAACAATTCCATCATCAAAGAACGAATTTCAAAATTTTTAGCAGGAGCTGGAGATCTTGATGGTGAAAGAAAATTGAGAGGAACCAATAAAGATATGGAATCTTACTAAATATCAACATTAATTTCTTGTTATTCTCAATATTTGTACATATGTATCCATTAATAAAACATTTTTTTTTCATATACATATGTTCAAACATTATTTATAATATCATAAACATTCCACATTTTATTTCATATATGTAAATATGTTTAAACATTATTTATAATATTTTAAACATTCCAAATTTGTTAAAATGAAAAATATTCGATAATTATGGTATAGGTTTTTTAATTATGATCATTGTGAATATAAATACATTAAACTAAAGAAAATATTTAAAATTAATGATTAATAGCAAAAAAATTTTATCTATGCCATTATATACCATTTTTTGTTTGAAATTATTTGATAATGTTGGAATTAACACAAAATCATTCAAGATTAAGTATTGGTTATCTATTTATCATTTGATTAGCCATTGAATTAATAAACCATAGTTTATATTTTCCCAATATTGTGTTTTTGGGGGCCAATAATGGGCCAATCAAAATAATGAACAGAACCTATATTTCGCTAATATTGGTCATAAATGAATTCCAATATAGGTCCATTGATTGTAATCCAATAATGGCAAAATGTTAACATTGCGATATTGTACCAATATATATTTCCAATATAGGCTAATATTGGCAATTATGTTTTGCCAATACTGGGCCAATATTGAGTGCTACTAGGGTAGGTTCAATCCCTGCTTAGTGCCATTGTGTTTTTTAATTGTATTATTTGCACCAGATGTATTGTAGGTATAATTTTTGAAACCTTGATAGGCTACCAAGTCGCAACTGACATAGGAGGATTCTCCTAAAATGATTGGGTACAGACCCCTGCAATATGGAATATACTGCCTGACTGCAGGGTTCTGGGATTAGTACATTTTACAATTTGGCCATAGCAGCTAAATTCATTGCAAGGGCGGTTAAAGTCACAAATGAATTGCCCATCTTTTGTCTAAACGTGGGCATGCACCAAAAGAAACACCAAACATAAACACAAATTCCCAAAAGTGTTAGTCGGAAAGTGTTTGCACCACAATTCAAAGAAACAGCATTGCCAAAACACAAGTGTACGAACCAAGGCCATAAATGTGATAACAATTCGAAGTGAGATGGTCCAAAAATCGCTGAAAATTGGCGGATTAGGGTTGAAATTTGTGAAATTTATTGGATTTCGCCGGGGAAGTCTATCTCCAATATCCCCCAATAAATACGGCCTTGGTACAAACCGAAAAATCCATTCCATAAAACAAGGTGGGGCTTGTTAATGGCTGGTCATAGCACTCTTACCATTTCATCTCGTGCATTCTATAGCAAAACGTCATTTGCAAAGAAACGCGCGTGGTTGCCAAAGGCCCATTTTGGTGCAATTCGCTACGTCATCGTGTAGAGACCTCTGTAGGAGCACCTTGACCAGCAAACACCAATTTCCTTTGATCTGGACCGCATAGCAGTCACCAGCAATTAAACACCGAAATGTTCGCTAAAAACGGCCAATTTTGTCAAATGTTTCATGAAAATTCTGGAAACAAAACTGGTAAGCAAACTTTTATTCATTACAGTGGCTTAAATAGACCTTTTGCCGCCCAGGCCGGAAAAACTTCATTCGATAAGTTTGCCCTTTTGTAAAATAAATTTTTCGAGCTTAAAAACTGCTTGAGAATATAGTGTACTTTTGTTACTGAAATATTGCAGTTTGCACAAATGAAAACTGCACATTTAGTGCAGAAAATAAGCCCATTTGCTGCTAAAAAATTAGAAGTCTCAACCGAGGACAAAATTCCTATCTTCATTTCCATGAAAGATGGGCAATGGTTCCAACACAGAATGTGTTAGGGTGATGTCTTTCAAGGTCCAATAAAACCAATGAGAAAATGGAGATTCATGGGAACCATTGGTATTTGTGGTTAACATTATACAACACAGGTACACATGGGATTATGGGTCCCATTAATTACGTAAAAAAAGCCATCACTCAGCAAGGATCGAACATACGTACCATGCGTTCCCAGTTCAATACCTTTACCACTTACCTACCGATGATTACTGACGAAAACACTTTGAAAGAGGTATATATGCGTGTTTAAATGCGACTTGATGTAAATTACTAAATATTTTGTTAAGTGATTTCTCGTACAATATATTACACCTATACCTCGCTATACGGCCGCTCTTTGTACGGCCTTTCGCTATAACTGCCTTTATTTAAATTATGGCACTGTTTCGATTTACGGCCCACAATGCTTTGTTATATGGCCAAAAAAATGTTGTAATTAAACAAAGTATCCAAAAACTGTGATAAGTTACCCCAATTTGCACAAACAAGGTCGGATTTGGCTAACAATAAAACACTTATGGGTTTCACTCCGTTAAAGAATTAAGGCAAAAAAGTGAAAATCGCAATGCAGAAAAAATTGATTTTTTATACAGCTTTTTCGATATACGGCCAACTTTTCTGGAACGCATCTAGGCCGTAAACCAAGGTATGGGTGTATTCTGGTATAAAACAACACACACAGTCTTAATTGTTCAAAATATTATTTTTATAAAGAGATTTCATAAAATTATAATTAAATCTAATTAGTAAGGTACTTATCTCCTTGAGTCCCATTCAATGAAATCCCAACAACGAATATGAAAAGAATTTTGGAATAACCGCAATATCTGTTATTATTCATCACCATGTAGAAATTTGTGTTTGTATAAATGAAAGTGTTAATTAATTTTCTGATTGAATATTAGTGTTATTGACAACGTTATTTAATTAGTATTATAAATAAAAGGGCATATTAATGCATCAAAATAAATTTATTTTAAAATCATCATTTACAGCACATTTTATATTGATGGGCTATTGGCATCCCATATTCCCATGGTCGACTTGTTATTCCATTAAACACACTTCCTTGGATGGTCAGAATGGAAACTGCAAACCAATGTTTCCACTCAAAAGTCCATGGTCATTGGTTTTCTCGACCATGAAATCCCATGCGTAAAATAGTGATTTGTCAAGATAAAGCATTATCCCATTCAAAGCTGTAGTTAAATAGGTACATGACCAATTAAACCAATGCAATTCCATGAGTGTTACCCATTCAAATTATGGTAAATGTGTGAAATTCCAAATAAGTCCAACAAAACCAATAATTCCAGCATCGGATGTCATGGATTTTTGTCTTGGGAAATCAGGCGACAATGGCATCTAACGAATTTTTATTATTTGCCAAAATGTAATACTTTGGTGCAATTTTAAATTAAATGATTTTGTATACGTTTATGTTTTGTATACATTGTATTCATATATATTACAAATTATTAGGAAAAACAGACGAAATCTTATACATAATTTTAAAAAAAAAGAATCAGGAATTTACCTTCTATAATAAACATAAAGGCAACTCCAATTCCAGTGCTCCGTGTCTTTAATGTCCCTTTCCCAACTATTGACTATCACATTTACTTGGCAGTTCATATTTACTTGAAAAAATATTATTCCGTCTGATCCTATAACCCTTTATAAAGAGCGCAATTTTTCAGCCGCAAAAGTGCAGTATTTATGCTCGAAAATACACATTTTTTGCAGTTAAAGTGCAAAAATTGCGAATTTCAGATGAGATGTATTTCATTTGACTCCATAAAAGAATATAATGCAAATAAAAATTGTTGATTTATATTGATTGTATTAGGGGGTTAAAAATATGGCCGCGATGTAGTTTAAGGGGGTGAGCACAAGCATTGGCGACAACCGGCAACAGAGGGGAGATGGGGGGTTGCAAAGTAGCAAAAATCTGACGACATATAGTTTATGGATGATCCCTTACAACTTTTTGTAGTCTTTTACATATAGTGCAATATTTAATAGTATAGTGAAGCGTACTTACTGATAAAGCTTACAATATTATCCAAACAGCAACGCCTGATTTTATACATTCACATATCCCCTTTCTTCATTGACTGAACTTTGTACTACTGAGCAAGTTGTCTAATAAATATAGCCAAATGTTCATCGTGCTATCCACAAGTATAGTAAGCAACATTTGAAATTTCAAAATTACTGTTACGTCATTTAAACTCAGGAGTACCAGTAACCTCAGTTGACCGAATTTTATGAACGTCAGTTTATTAGAAGAAGGAAGTGCGCTGAAGCATATGCAACCTTCTACCTTTATGCCAAGCTAAATGCCGCAATCCTTCCTTTCTATTTTCTATTTACGACCTATATATTATCAACTACCAAAAAACTTGTCTGCATAAAGAAGTTTTAAAAGAACTGGGCAGAAATGCTCCCTCAAGTTCAAATTATATTTCATGCTACAAACACTTAATAAACAATACTGAAATTAAAGGCAGACAATTAAAATTTTAAAGGTACATGAATTGAATACAAAATAAGGTTTTTAATAGAAGTACCAATTAGGAATTAAAAATGTCTTTCTAAATTTAAACAAACACGAAATATACCATGCTTATTATTCCATTTACTAAACTTGACAATGCAAGAAAAAGTTTCAGCAAAATGATTTACTTGAATTGTTTTTTGCGTTTCTATTAGTATAAATCAATCTGCGGTTAAAATCGCTAAACAAAACGTTTTCCAGCGCAGTGGCTGCCTTTCGATAATATCCTTATACAAAGCAGTTTATCGAATGCGCGTACACGTTCGAGCAGCATTGTGCATGCACGCCACATACAATAAAGCAACTCGTTTTAGGGGCCATTCAAAAATTATGTCACACATAGGAGGGTGGGTGGGTTTTGTTTTTTGTGACAATTGTGACCAAGGGATGGGGGGGGGAAAGGTGGTTCTGTAATGTGACATCACACAATCAAAATTTATTTCAAACGGTAAAAATATGCGGTAAAGTTTTTTTTAAAATTTTTTTTTACATTTGAAATTTTGAATAGCAGTCGGGAAAAAAGATTTGGGTCCTGTTTAAAATTAAATTTTTTAATATTTTTAAGTATTTTAACAAATAAAATTATAAAAGAATATAGAATTATTAAAAAAATAATTGGGGGGGGAAGGGTGTAATCGACGAGTTGTGACATCATTATGGATGGGGTGTAGTAAAATTTGTGACAATTGTGACAAAGGGTTGGGGGGGGAGGGGGTGTATAAAAAGAGGCAAAAAAGTGTGACATAATTTATGGATCACCCCTTAGCTAAAAGGCAGAATGACGTTTTATGCAGACATTACACATGTCAGGCGTGGACACTGCATCACACTATGTACAAAAAAATTCAATTTAGTTGTTAATTGTCTTATTCGACTTCTTCAATCTTCATCTAAACAGAAATATTGTCATCTAGCTGTCATCGAATAATGTCATCTGAAGCTATGCATTAATATTTGTTCATTTCAACAATGTATTTCAAGAATGACCCATGTGCCATATCTAAACTGTAAATTGCATACTCGTTCCAGAACACCTGCTGGTTACAATCAAAATACTTAATTATATTTTGAAACTTTCAGCCATTTGCAGAACTTTTGCAATTAACGTAAAGTTGTGCCAAAATGCAGCTCAAGTTTTCCAACTTTTTTTCTGACAAATCGATGGCTTCTGATTCAAAGGTATGGAAGTGCCCTCTTTTTTTTAGACCAATTCTGTAACTACAAGTGCACTAGATGGATTTTGCAAAACATTTGATACGCGAAGTGGGAATATGTCTTGAATGATCCAGCATTCTAGGAAATACATAGACATTGCTTTTGTAGAAAAGTAAAATTAAGACAGCTTCAGATCTTCCATTGAAACTTTAAGCTCATGAACAGAATTAAGGGCGCATTGGTAATCTCTTCATTATGTCCGCCATGATGCCTGCCCAGCAACGCTTATTAAAGGTCGTGGAAATTGTCAATATAGGTATGAAATTGTGTGGAGTGTTTTCATGGCAAATAAGAAAAGGTTTTAAAAGATTTAGCTCAGCTTTATATTTAAAAAGAAAGCAGAAGTAATCTTTCATCTCTACTAATAGCAGCAATAAGCATGTTCCTTTTCTTCATGATCTGATTCCAAAGAATGATAACATCATGCAGAGGTCTCAAGAAATAACTACTATGCTCTCATGCCCTAGTTTTTTATTCCTTTTCCTATCTTTAGCTATCCCAACGCAGTTAGGGTTATAACGGGGCTTTGGGTGTTATTAAATTAATAAAATCAAGCAAACGAACCTTTTAAAGTAGCTATTTTCCTTGCCTGTTTGAAGAATAGGTTGACACTAGGCCTATAATTTGTCATCAGCTTCTTTTTATAATTAGACTATATATAGGCTCGAAATTTTACCAATTCGGTAATTTGTAACTTACCTTTCAAAGTATATACTCTGCAAGTTCAGTTACAATATAATTGAAGATAGCAATTTTTTGTATCAAATTCAACAAAGCTTTCTATTTTATACAGCATAAGTCTTTCCCTCCCCCCCTCCACATTTTATTAATGGGGGCAGAATTGAAAATTGTGATAGGGAACAGCAATTTAATGGTGCAAAACTATTTGACCTTTGACCATGTTTTTAAGTTCTTTCACAGAAAGTTTGGGGGAACAGACTTTTTAGACAGATATAATTTTTACAACTGCAAAAACTTCAGAAAATTTCCTATATTTTTTTAGTATGCTTATGAAGTTTAGCTTTATTTATTGAAGTATGGAGAAACTATTTTTTTTAGAAATAATGTATTTAACATGTATTTCGTATATGTATGCACATTTTTTAAAACAAGACCAAATTTGTTTTTTTTTAATGCTGAATCTCAGGAAGTAACTAAAAAAATGAGCCAAACATTTTCAAATCCTGGCAGTATCTTTTGAGAGAGCAACTCTTTCATGCAAATATTTTAGTTTTATTTGCATTTACCACTTACTGCTAGCTTTCCAAGTTGAATGAGATTGTTGAATAAACAAGAATTATGATGTTTTTTATTTGTTTATCACAACATTTATCTTTATTAATACCGCATTTTCTTTTTCTATACAATCATATATACACACAACAATGTCAAAATTGCTCGTTTTATGTATTATGCAACGAGTTGGCTTTTATTGATAGCGATTTCGTAGTTCGTTTATAAAACGAATTGAAAGCGGAATTAAAATTGATCTTGTCCTAATATTTTTGCACACTATCATTATTTACTGTACATACATGTATGCTGGCTGTACTTATAAATGTTGCTATGGCTGTTAATATAAAATTAAGTTTTTTAAACTTAATCAAGCGAATTGTGATTCTTTAATATTAAATTTGTTTTTATTAGACAAATTGTTTCCCATGAAAATTTACAAATACACTTAAACAACAAAAAAAAGTGTGCTGAATTTCACTATAAATTTACCCATTTACCCATATAACATTTACCCAAACACAAAAAGTATTTTTTCCCCTAAATTTGTACTTATTTAATTTCTGAAAAAATAGTATTACCTTTATATATCACTATGTTTCTAAAATAAGAATAGAAAATTCTTTAATTATCTTTATGTAAGAGAATTCGATTTTTAATATGGTATCCGCAATATTTTTATCAAGTATCCCTGTGCTCACTTTGTGGGATTTTAGTATTTCTTAAGCCTAGTCCAAACCAACGAAAGCACGGAGCAAAAGCAAGGTCTTTGAAAACATGTTGTCGATAAAAGTTTGCTTGCCACGTTTTCATCCCAGTGTTTCAGCAAACTTCTATATACACTTTGAGTCATAAAAACGTAGAACCCAATAAAAAAAAATCACAACTTCGTGAAAAATGCTTTGATTTAAATGAAATTTTGGGAAAAAAATGAATTATTGTGATGAAATTCATTTTTGTTCCTACACTATTGTTCTATATAAGTGCCAAATTTTATTTAAATCAAAAGCATTTTTTACGAATTTGTGATTTTTTTATTGGGTTCTACTTTTTTATGACTCGACTCACAGTGTATTCTTATTTTCCTTGTTTTTTGCTTTTGCTCCGTGCTTTCGTTGGTGTGGACCTGTCTTTAGAAAAGCACATAGCGATGTTTTAACTAAATGAGTTTTGATATCTTTATCAGCAATATATCATTCATGAAATCATGCAGCTAGTATGTATACTCTATTGACATATTTTTCTAGAATTGTTGATACATTTAACAGTATATAAATGAATGTGAAATACAAAATAACGATCTTACATTTTATGTTTTAGATGCGTTTTAAACCGAACATTCAAACAAGTTTCACTTAATTTACAATTATAAATTTGACAGTTGCAGTGTACTTAACTTAGTTGTTACAGATTTCAACTATGAGGTTTTCTAACAAAGTTTTCTCACTTTAACATCGTGGTTAATTTCCTTATTTAAGAGCATAAGCAATTATCTAAGATTATGTTCAGTTTCCAGTAAAAATTATAATAATTACTTTTCAAACACAGTGATTATGTGGTGTTTTATTATACTAAGATTAGTAATAATAAGAATGTCACCCAAACTCTGGAACGTTGTCAATTCAAATTTATTATTTATGTTATATTGCTAATATTCTCAAGAAAAAGAAAGTTTAAATTAAGAAGATTAAAATGAGATTAATTTAATTCTTCTGACTTGACTAGGTAAACATCTGGTATTATCATTGACAATGTATTTGCTGCAACAACTTGTTTTTACAATTTTTTACCATCATTAGACACATAGTTACATTAAATGTTGACTGGTATATGCGTTTATTAATTGCCAAACATTTTACTTGATGTGAAAGTCACGATTATTATCCATAAATTTCATTTCCATAATTGCTACAGGGGAATTGTCGTGAGTAAAACTGGACCTGTTGTCTTTATGGCGGCAGCTCGAACTTAATGTTGTGGTCATTGTGCCACCATGATGAAAACCTGTAATTAAAAAAAAATGCCTTGATTATATGCAAATTTCGGTTAAAGTCCATTATTCGTTGAGTAATAATAATTGGAATAAAACTATACTATTATCAAAACACTATATTAATTCAAATAGCTTTCCAAATGAATCTCGATGCTTTTGTTTTGCAATTTAGAATTGTCAAATGCTTTTAACTGATTGAAAATGTTGCTTGGAATTTGCTGTTAATGGGGTACACCTAATAACAGGAATGATAATTATTTATAAAGCTATTAGGATACAAGTCGAGTAGCTGCAAATGCGATTTTTATCCTTAAATCCTCAAAGGAGAGATATTAGATGTAAGTGATGCTCTATAAATTCTAACTATGATGAAAGTTGTTAATTAATGATTTTGGATGCAATACTCTTAAATGTGAAACTTATAATAATTGTACTTTTTCATTTAGCTTAAATGAGATCCATACCTATAATTTGGACAACTTTGAGACTTTGTTATGTATATAAGGTGATTGTGATAATATGATTATTCCATATGGAATTATTTGTCAACTACAAAAAACAAAAAACTGCAGTATTTAAAGTGTTCTAGGTCATGTGCATTCTCAACATTACTATAGATGACCCGCCCCTCTCAAGATCGTGGTTTGTGTTACTCATCCTACCAAAGTATAGGTATAGCAGCAGTGCTGCCACCAGTGACAAAAATGTACAACATGCAGTCAGCTGATTTCTGTCATTCCCCTCTTTCTTTACACCAGAGCACATGACTGCAATAATATTTATTTTATCTTTGCTTCGTTTACTTAAAATAAACCCAGTTAACATTATAACCTGCTACTGAATACACCAATTTATTCATCATAATGTATTACTCACATTTTGTATGTATAGAAACTTCAAATACTGCAGTGGTTTTTTATGATCATTAGGAAAGTATTTAAATTTCTGGCAACAATTGCTTGAGAAATGATTATAACCAATTAATAGACTGTATTTCGATCCCATATGGAATTATTTATCAACTACAATTGCACACTCATAGTAAAAATGCAATCTGAAAGGTTTATAAAAGGTAAATTGCCTCTACATATCCCTGATAATCCTATTTAAGCTAGCGAGAATTAATAATCATTTTTTGCGAATGCAACTAAAATTGCATATGTTAAATTATAGTGCGCTAGTTGGTAGCTTAATCTTTAATTTCCGCTACTTCAAAGATTGCCACATGCAAATTATTATTATGGGCTCACATCTGCTTTCATAATTAAAATAAGTTTCATGTAAGTTGAGTCGTAACCAATAAAAGATTATACTTAATGGAAAGAAAATTAGCATTCATCTCATTTTATGGCATTTATGTATTTGATTGAAACTTTAAATAATATGTAATTTTTAAAATGCTTTTTATTATGTGAGATTTATTGCTTGGAAAGCAGGAAATAGGTACATTTTTTTTTAATCATTCAATATTTCCAAAAAAAGTGATTTTATTCAGATAGTCAAGTTTTCAGCTTTTTTTAAACATTCAATCCCTAAATCTGACAGGTTAAATCCGCTCTGCTGAAGTACACTATCAAAAAGACCAATTTTGAAATTTCTTATAAACTAAAAAAATGAAAACTGAAATACTTTTGCAAGAAAATTTATAGTTGCCCATTTTTTGATTGACTACTTGATTACCACTGGGGCAATTTTTTCATCCTTAGTTTTTTTTTCTTCTCTTTTCAGTTGCTTGCTTCCAAAAGCTATTGCAGTTTGGTTGCCATGACTTTTAAAAATAAGGTTTCGATGCATTATACAGTAAGTGAAAATTTCATCGTTGATTTATCAAATACTTGTAGCTTGCAAAGTATATCTAGCATTTTCAGGTTAATTTTTTTTCACTTAATAAATGTAGCCAAAATTTATTTGTTAAATACAGGCTTAAATAAATTAGGCAAAATGAGACTGGCTCATCTCGCCGAGAGTAAGATATATGAGAATAATGTGCTTACGGGAATGCATTCAACCTATGTATTTGGACACAAAAAGAGCTGAAGTGCTCATGCTCACACCCTAACCTATCTGGTAGCAGATGATATTCGGGTGTGTGTGAATAGGGCACAAAGGCTAATACTACACTAACAATATTTTCTGATTAACTATTTAATCACAAAAATGAAATGCATAAGTTTCAATTGAACCTAGCACACTGAACTTTTTAATCCCGGCAACTAAAAAATTGAAATGCGTTCCATTCTTCAGGCGATTTAATCACCAAATATCTGTTCGTCATAACGACCAATAGGTTAAGGGTGATCGTTAACTGAAAAAAATCGCTAGTATGCACCTAGCCGAAATTTAGTTGCATGCAAAAAAAATTACTAGTGCACGCCTAGCCTAATAAGTGAGTTTTATAGTAAATAGGGGTGTTTACCCACTGTGGTCTTTGTTCTTGGAGATCCAAAGATCCCCAAAGGGGATTATGATTTGTTTCACAGATAAGGGTAGGGTTAGAGATTTAGATTTTGTTAAGTTTATAGTGATCAGGGCAATCAAACAAACAATGAGACCAGTCAGCCAAGTTCCCAGACACAGCAGAAACTGGTTTTTAATGTGTAGTGTTAGCCCCTTTCTTAAGCCGGCTCGCCACCAAGATGTACATGTACTTATATACAAGTATTTACACACATATGCAAAAAACGTTTGCCTCCTGGGTTTGTTTCAGCCGCCATTTTGTAAATATATGTAAATATCAAAATTGTGCACCTATTAAATGTCTTTAATAGC
>JAQGAE010002396.1:0-18034 GCA_034696685.1 Julus scandinavius | reverse complement strand
TGGTGTTCTTTTTCTCGTAAAATTTGTCTTAATTTCGCGTGGACCACTGTACCCCATGCCATTTCCCACTGTGCCCCGGTATAGGGGCGCAATGGGACAGTCTGCGCGACCAACGTTAATCTTTTATAACAAAAAAACCTGAGTAGCTCTAAAACGATGAAAAAATGTATACAGATCCTGAAGGTTTGTATATTACTGCGTTATTCTTTTAAAATGCTACGAGTTAAATATTTTTCTCCCCAAAAAAATGAATTGTAAAAGTGTACCCACTGTGCCCCGGTCTCCCATACTTATTACGATTGCGGTGGAATCGCAATTTATAGTACAAGTAGAGTACGCGTAATCAGTAGTCGTATGAAATGAGTAAAGCAACTTGGACAAATATGTACTCGTGTGCGAAAGTACTGAATACGAGTACCTGTGGAATCGTACTCCATGGTACGAGTTGTATCGTAGCCAAACTGGGGTAATTCAATTACTTTTGTACTCGGTACTCTTTTACTCGTTACTCAAATTCATTCAATGTACTCAATTACTGGCCAACACTGATATGTGGCATATAGTATAATTGTCCACTTTGGTACCTTGTTTCAATTACACAATTAAAAGCAGTTTAAATTCTCCTAAAATGAACAGTTAATTATAATTGCAACTGGACTCACCATCTTTCTTATAATACACCAGCTCCACTTGTTTTTCTTCGTTGGACTGAAGGGCTTCTCTGACTTGTTGGATGGACGCCGGATTGGTCATGGGTCCATTGAGAAAGTCACAAACGCTGGGTTTCTGCATTATTTCCGCTCTGGAAAATCCCACCAGATTACAAAAGCCATCGTTGCAAAATATAATCACGCAGTTTTCCACCAAAGCGTTGGCGATGATGAAATTGCGATCTAAAACGAGAATATGAGAAACATGACCGTTAAAACTTTTATTAGCTAACATTATATCCGGCCCAGATAGACACGCCAAGCATATTTCATGCCATTTTCCTTATCGTCTTACATAACCAATTTTTTATATTAAATATCTAGTTATTTAGCAAAATCAAATTGTTACAAGCTCGTTTATTACGTTCACTTCCGATCTATAAAAACGAGTCATAAAAAAGTAGAACCCAATAAAAATAATCACAACTCGGTGAAAAATGCTTCGATTTAAATGAAACTTGGCACTTACATAAAACAATAGTGTAGGAACAAAAATGAATTATAGAATGTGGTGAAAATGTTCACGGTGGCCTTTTTCGCAAGCCCGGAGTCCAATGCTTCATTCTTTGATTGAAGAATCGATTCTACGCCGGTCGAGTTCAATCCAAGTTTTCTTAATTCGTAGTTTCGAGTCTTCGATATTATCAATCTTCGATTTGTAAACCTTTTCCCGGAGAACTCTCCAAATTTCGTAGTCCACTAGATTCGAGTCCGGACTGTTTGGTGGCCAGTGGTTCGATGAACTGTAACGTTTCCAGTTACAGCGTTTCAACTGTTTCTCGAGCACGGTTTTGTTGATAAATGAAAAAAATCCGAGATTTGTCACAATTCCGGAACATGTTTTTGTTCCTACACTATTGTTTTATGAAAGTGACAAATTTCATTTCAATCGAAGCATTTTTCACCAAGACGTGGTTTTTTTTTTATTGGATTTTACTTTTTTATGACTCACAGTGTAGCTACGAAATAACTTTATACACTTACTTTGCTTTCTGACTTTTTAATGTCCATGGAAATCTTGGAAAATTTAATCCAAATTCACACGAGGAAACAGACTTTTCGGTCTGTTTCCTCGTGTGAATTTGGATTAAATTTTCCAAGATTATGTTCCAAAAATTAAGCCATTCGTTTCATAAACCGTGGAACATCTGTCACGAGAGTGGAACATCGACACGTGCAGAGGAAGGAATGTTGCGCACGCGTCACGTGCCAAATGTTCCACTCTCGCGCAGTTGTTCCACGGATTATGGAACGAATGGCTTAGTTTTAGGAACGATGTTTTTCGGTGTGCTTTTTTTGTGAATTCTGCGCGTATTTTCCTGTATTTTTATGGATGTTGGGAGAGTGAAAAGGCAAAGTAAGTGCGTTTAACATTATTTTGAACACTATCCTTTGTATATCTCACCAGCTCGAGTTTTCTCAATACCTTAAAATGTGGTTTCTTTGGGCCGGTCGTCGTATTTCACCATTTCAAATGTTCTAAGCTGGTTTCAATTGTTCTTTTTACACCAGTTAAAACGCAAACTAAAACCGCTTTTGCTAAAACAGGTGAATATTGGGGATGATCTCGGATGAAAAAATCCGGGATGTCTTATGTCCGGAACATGTTTTTTGTTCATACGCTATTGTTTTATGTAAGTGCCAAATTTCATTTAAATCGAAGCATTTTTCACCAAGTTGCGATTTTTTTTATTGGGTTCTACTATTTTATGACTCACAGTGTATATCGCGTTTACTACGATCTTATTTGAATGTTCAAACGAAGGTTTCAACGCTTTCAGGGTCATCGTAAATTTATTGCTGAGGCATGTGTTAAATGTCGCTGCTTTATTTGGGTGATTAGGCCTTCACCACGTTCCCATAAAACTCCTCGATTTATGCAGCCTAAACTCGTTAAGGCATCGCATTTTTCAAATGATTTGCAGCAAACGATTTTATAATACGCATATTTATTGATTGAGCTATTGGAGAAGATAGCTATAAAATAAAATAAAAATATTCAGCTCATCTTACACGAATTTCACATCTTGAAGAAGATACTATGTAGTGCAAAATGTTCATACTTTGGCACAGTTTTTGGTGATTTTTTTCGAAATACTGCAAAAACATTCACAAATTACGACCAGGTCAAATTCAATAAACCCCTAGCTCTTTTCGAATATGGTATCATTTTAAATTTACTCTCTGGTTAACAGTTTCAGGGATATTCCCATCAATTTTTCTTTAAAGTTACCCCATCCCCCCTAAACCCTTCGAAACCCACATAGGGGCCATTCAAAAAAGACGTCTTCCCCCTCATAGACGTCTTTATTTTTCTTGAAAAGTAGGGTGTCCAGAAAATGTGTTGGAACATACGAAGGCCCATTCTATAAATTTTCAAGCGCCCGTCTTGCTACAAATTTCACGAAATTTTCAAGATTTTTCTGATACACGAAAATTAGGAGACCTCGAAGGGAAATTCCAGCATAAAATTGATGTTCAACACCCATTTAGGCATAATATTCGACTTTCCATAGGTTTTACAAACTCAAGTACATTCGGGACTTTGGACCCATTTCTTCGGGTGTCCATTTTCCCTTTTCACTGACCTTTAAAAACTCAATTAAACAGAAAATACAAAAACTGAAAAATACCATGATTAGTGGACGTCCATAATGTCCATCCCCCTCCATCCCCCCCCCTGTCCACATGGTGTCCACTTCTAGCAGACTTCCCCCTACTTCATCTTGAGGACGTCTTTTTGGACATTCCATGCACATTTTACGGCACATAAAAGAAAAGTTACTCGAAACACAGGTAATGAAGTAAAAGTTCTTTCTGTTGAGCATTTTTCAAAAACTTTGGCTGAGTTCCACTGAACGCTTTGCTGCACAAATATTTGCACATTGTATCAAGAAGCGTGCAAAGATTTACTTATATTGTAAACGACTCTGCCAAAAGTTAATGTGTTTAACGGGGAAAAATAGTCTTGAGGCAAAACGAAACAGAAAAAAAATTAGCAAAATATTCTCAAAGGAGATATTTATATCCTAGAAGAATGTCTAAAAGAAAGGCATTTACAAAAATATATTTCCAAACTTAACGCATTTAGAACTATGATGACATCAAAGTTGGAAGAATTATATATGTATGGGCTAATTATGAACATGTACTGCTTTTACCATATGTATATGCCTAGACTGGTAATTGGGCACAACTGGACATGTGTGTATTGCCTTATAAGTGAAAATATGACCCATAAGTGAATGTATGACCCATATATGGCCTTACGAGTTAATGTATGGCTCATATATGGCCATATGAATGAATATATGGCCATATGAGTGAGTAATGAGTATATGTCCCTATGAGTGAGTATATGTCCATATGAGTGAGTATATGTCCATATGAGTGAGTATATGTCCATATGAGTGAGTATATGTCCATATATGGCCATATGAGTGAATGTATGACCCATATATGGCTATACGAGTGAATATATGCCCATAGGAGTGAGCATGTGCCCAGATAAAGCCATAGAAGTGAATGTATGCCCATATTTGGCCATACGAGTGAATATATGCCCATATAAGGCCATGTGTGAATGTATGACCCATATATGACCATACAAGTGACCATATGGCCATATGAGTGAATATACGAGTGAACACATGACCCATATATGTATGGCCATATGAGTGAATGTATGCCCATATATGGCTATGATACCCAAAGTAGGTGTAACATGTAGCTAGAAAGATTAATTGATAGCTTCATACATCAACGTATGTATATATTATTAGTAAAATTTGTTGAATAGAGTGATGTAGGGGTTGGAGCAACTCATTAACCCTACAATTAATTAACGAGTATATAATATGATAAATTGCAGGCGATACATCCGGAATCCTTTATCAACAAATTTAGTTTTGATGTCGCGAATATAGGCCCTATAGGCATCATGGTGTTTATTGAAAATGTTGTATCGCCGCAATTAACACGTAGTAAACGCGTGTTTTCTCCACGAAAGACACACTGAAAATGTTCATTAGATTAGGTAACACAATTGGTAAAGTGCGCAGACCAAATGTGGGCGGTGAACACATAGTATACATAGGCGCGATGAAAGGAGCAGCAAAAATGCATTAAATAAAGCAAAAATCGATACTCCTGGAATGACAACTCGCATCTCCTTTGAAAATACAAAAGGTTTCGTGAAATTCCAGTAGAGGCCCAATCATCGCAATTCCCGAGTAAAGTAATACAGTAGCTATAGTGAACTAAGTCGAGTGACATTTATACTGGCTTCTGCATTGTTATTTACGATTTAGCGGAGAATAAAAGCCATTCGGTGATTAAGGAGAGAATCCTCGCTAAAGGTCTCAAAACTATTAATTACATATGCAACTTAACGAACCTATTAATTCACTCACCATCATTCATAGAAATACAAAAGAAAATACGATAACAGATGAAATTCAAACTAATATTCGCATAGCGAGGGCAAAATTAATTTCCGAAACGAAATTAAATTCGATGAAAACTCAATTATATGTACACACTTTATTATGTGGGGAAAGTATCCACGTGTAGAAAACTTAATTTGGTTTATCAGGAAATAAATGTATAGTATATCATCGAAGTATTCGGGAAGGAATCGGGTATAATAAAAGATTGAAACAAAATTTTAAAAAAATTCAATAAAATTCTGGATATAATTTAACAGTTTGTCTAAAAATCTTTGTATTTAATTGACCCCCATTCATATTATTTATGGAAGATTAATTTCAGAATATTTAATAAGAAAATATAATGGTGTAAATAGAGTATTTGCCAAAAAAAAAAAAAATAAAAAATAAAACAACCTCAAATTGCTAATAAATTAGATGATTACAATAATGTATGAAATAAAAAGCAGCTTATTTCAATTCAACAAAATTGTGGAGATTCTGTTTAATAAGTAATTTTAAAACTGGATTTCTTAAAAAACTATAAAAACTTTGAATTTTCAATTTATGGAAGTATGATTTTATTCTGCACAACGTTTCGCTTATGCAAAATTATTATACAAAAACACGAGCCTTAGTAACAATCGTTCTTTGGCTAATATTTATTCCTAACCTTATAACTCCCAATTGTAACCCCTTCAGGCGAGACGTGCTGAGTCACGTGGTGCCAATTAAATCCACTCCGTGGCTAATATTTATTTAAAATTGTAAGCCTGTTATTACAATGTATGCAAATGTTTCTATAATTATTAGTGAAATAGACATACATTCCCAAAGATGGGAAATAACAGGGGAGACAACTGGAAAACAAGCTTGGGAAACAACTGGAAAAAATAACCAGAAAGTCAACCGGGAAAGCAACCAGGGAGGCACAAGGGAGACAACCGGGGAAAGACGCAGGGAAGCAACCGGGGACACAGACGGTATAACAACTGGGGAAACAAGAGGGAGTCAACCGGAAGACAACCAGAAGACAACCGGGGAAAGAAGCGAGAAGCAACCAGTGAAACAACTATAAAACTACAGAGAGAACAACTGGGGAAAACAACAGACACGCCTCTTTTTTTGAATGCAACTAAATTTTCGGCTAGGCGAGCACTAGCGATTTTTTTCCACTTTTGTTTACACATGACCTGTTGGTGGCTATGCAAACAGAGGTTTTCGGTAATAAAATCACTCAAAAATACATAGAACCTATTGCAGTTATTTAGTTACAAGGATTAACAACTCGGCAGTGCACCAGCTTCCATTGAAACCAATGTGTTTCAAATTGGTGAGGAGATACTGTATTTTACAAAATACGGACTATAAGACGCACTTTTTTCTTCAAAAAATTGCCTACAAAATTCAAGTGCGTCTTATACTCTTGTCTTATACTACCTGTTTTTTTTAAAATTGCTTAAAATTAAGGTGCGTCTTATAATCTGTAGCGTCTTATAGTCCGTAAAATTTTACGGTAGTTACGTGAAAAAGTCACCAGTGCACGCCTCTTTAAATGCTTAAGTTTTCCTTAAAATAGGCAAGTATATTTTACCAATTGTTTGACTGATTTGGAAATATATCTATCTCATTAATAATTCTAAAAACGACATTTGCAATCATTGGTTAAAATTTAAAATAATTGTAACAAAAGAACATGTATTTCAGCTTGCATTTTCAATATACTTTTATCATACAAATAAACGTTCTTTAAAAGTATCCTTATTAAAATGTTTTTTTTTTAAACAATCACTATGCAATTTCATTTTTAAAGCTTCTGATGAATCCTGTTTAGCCGAAACTTTGTGCGAAATAAAATACATTGGTTTGGAGAAAGAAATGTGTTTTTTTACTATAAACTGGCCGTCTTAAGTCAAAAATGTGATTAATGTTAGCCAGTGATAACCAGTGATTAAATAAAAAGTAATTTAAACGTTGGTAAACATGTCTAGACACGTCTCGACACATCATGCATCATACTGTATGTAGTGATATGACAATTTTCTAAGCTAAAAATGTACTACTACTCAGAACATCAAAAGTTTGTGGAAAATTGCAGCATAACCAGGCTAAACCAGCTGCTTTCGGCATATTGCCAGGTGTAAGGGACACCAATCGATAAAAACGTTTCAAAGTGCAGTTGACCGCTGAAAATGGACATCACGTAAAAATGTTCTTCGAGCAACTATCGTAGAAAACTAGACAGCAATTTCAATCGATAGTATAATTAGTTTTCAAAATTTATTAAACTCGGGAGGTTTCAGATTGACTTTTTTCTAGCATTTCGGATAAATTTAAAAAAAAAACTACTGATGAGAAGGGCTATCAATTCAAGACTTCACAATTTTGAATAATAACCAATCTATTTTACAGTTTATCTTTCAAAGGGCACACACGAACCTGTGACCGTATAAGGGCATATTCGAACACGTGGCCATGTAAAGGCACATTCGAACACGTGGCCATATAAAGGGACATAAGAAACATGTCCATATAAGGGCACACACGAACACATGGCCATATAAGGGCACACACGAACCTGTGACCGTATAAGGGCATATTCGAACTCGTGGCCATGTAAAGGCATATTCGAACACGTGGCCATGTAAAGGCACATTCGAACACGTGGCCATGTAAAGGGACATATGAAACATGTCCATATAAGGGCACACACGAACACATGGCCACATAAGGGCACACGAACATGTGACCGTATAAGGGCATATTCGAACCTGTGACCATATAAGGGCACACTCGAACACGTGGCCATGTAAAGGCACATTCGAACACGTGGCCATGTAAAGGGACATTTGAAACATGTCCATATAAGGACACACACGAACACATGGCCATATAAGGGCACATACTAACATGTATCCATATAAGGGCATATACGAACATATGGTCATGAAATGGCACATATATGACCCATCATCCACCATATTTTATAGGACCATTATCAAAATATGGTCCATAATGGTTATTTATATGGCCCATCAAGAGCCAGATATAGTTTTTCCATTCGAATAATAGCCTCAAATTTATTTTTCGAAGTATTTAATATAAATGTGGATAAATTAGCCCGTTTTCTACATAAAAACTACAATAATTACTGGTTATAATACAATAAAATTATAACTTACAACGAATGTATAGACGGCTTTAAAAAATGAATAAAAATCCCTCTCCCAGATGTACAAGTGGCCAACCTCCATAAAAGTATTAACGTCAATGAATGGCATTGAGAATATTCAACATTAAATTAGCGTATTATTGCGTGATGACGTTTAATTCGACTTTACTAATAGTTAATTTAATCAATTATTCAATCAATGACTACATTCGTGTTTTGTATGAGAATCTACCATGTGCTATAAATTATTTGTGACTCGCGGTTTCATAAAACCTTACCTCCTCCTCCTCCTCCTCACATGTTCTTCTCCTTCTTTGTTTAATAAAAGTAAAAAACATGTTTCATCATCATCATGAGTGTGTTGTGACGAAATTGAGACACAGATGCCATTTGCATACTTTTTGAATACTTTTTGAATGCACATATTGCACAAGAGGGCGTTCACAGCTTTTTAGGAATAGGCCAATGTGCAAAAGTGAATGACATCATTGTTTCGGCGCACTTTATTGTTTACTCTCTGTCCCAGTTGTACTCGAAGGACAACCGGATATTCGTAAAAAAATATACAAAATGCAATAAAATAATAATAGAAGAGACTGTCGGCCCCACCCTCATGAGAGCCATCATGAAAAAAAAACTAACCTATCTCAACGAATAAATTAAATTATTGCAAAATGTAGTTGTGAACTTTTTGAGACACTCATAAAATAAGTTTTTCCAAGTATTTCAAGTAAGGGAGACCGGGGCACAGTGGGTACACTTTTTAGAATTCATTAATTTTTGGGAAAAATATTTAACTCGTAGTATTTAAAAAAAAATAACAGTAATATACGAGCCATCAGGATCTGTATACATTTTGTCATCGTCTTATAGCTACTAGTTTTTTTTTGCTATAAAATGTTAAAGTTGGTTGCGCAGACTGTCCCACTGTGCCCCTATACCGGGCCACAGTGGGACATGACATGGGGTACAGTGGTCCACGCCAAATTAAGACAAATTTTACGAGAAAAAGAACACCACATTGATTGTGTTTAATTCAGCACGTCAATTTAAAATTCCAAGTATAAATTACAAAAACGATTAAAATTAACCGTAATTACAGCAGCTTTCATATTTGCACTGCTTACTCGTCCAAATGTGTTTTTTTCCGTGATTGTGAACCATTTTTACTTTAAAACATAAATTTAAACATTGTTTTTATTTAAAGTTATGATTAATAAGAAAATATACAAATAATTTCCAAAAACATTAATCGGGGTATGCTGGGACATGTCCCGCTGATAATGTTGTGGTCCACTGTACCCCGCATAACCAATTTGATTTGCATAAAGCCTTACAGCTGACCACGTGGCTAATTAATATAAACTTTAGTTTGAAATTCTAGCTGGATATATATACACTTCCGGTGTCCATTTCCCCTTTCACCGATCTTCACACAGAAAATCCAAAAACTGCAAAATATCATCATTAGTGGACGTCAATAATGGCTTCCCCCCTCCCTCCCCATGTCTACATGCCAGTACCCCCCTTACCCCCACCCCCTCTTGAGTACTCCCCTTCACATAATTTAGTAATCATACCTGACCTTAGAACTATTTTTTATTCCATAAAAATGTGATAATATAATGTATGTAATTCCGATGCACGGATAGATTCATCTAATAATTAAAGCCCTAATCTAAAATCACGACGAATGCATGTATTAAGTTTAATATTGCACCTTATAAATAAAGCAAAATGAGGGAGATAAGAGTATAAATTATAACTTCTAGCATTTCTTGGCTAAGGAAACGAGATTAAAAAAAAGCCTAGACCCAAGCCCAGGGTCTTTATTACCCCTAGGGACCAAAATCCGAAAATCCGTTGTCATTTAATTGGCACAAGCACGGTTATGGGCAGCGAACCGTGCATTGTATTATTTGCACAACAAATGACTAGAGAACCATTGTTTCGCGTGCCCCCATCACATAATTATAAAATTAAACATTCATTTCAATCTACGAATATTAATTAGGGAGTCGTGTACAAAAAAACATCATCCGTGTGTTTCGTGTTAGTTTTTCATAATTGGTTTTTAGGAGTCGCAACATTTGTTTTCTACATCAAATTAAGATGGGGGTCCTACCCTAGAAAGGGCCATTCAAAAAGGACGTATACTCAAGAGGGGGATGGAGTGGGAGGAGTCTGCTGGCATGTGGACAGGGGGAGGAGGAGGGGGAGGGAAGTCATTATGGACACGAAAGTTTCAAGTGAGTTATCTTATAAGGGGTCACTAGAAAAAACGTCCTTAAGAGCGAGGGATGGAGGAGGATGAGGGGGGGGGGGGAGGAGTCTACTGGCATGTGGACATGGGGAGAGGGAAGCCATTATGGACACAAAAGTTTCGAATTAGTTTTCTTATAAGGGTCCATTCAAAAAGGACGTCCTCAAGAAGGGGGTTGGGGGAGTCTGCTGGAATGTCGACACCATGTGGTCAAGGGGGAGGAAAGCCATCATGGACACAAAAGTTTCGAGTTATCTTATAAGGGGTCACTAAAAAAACGTCCTTAAGAGGGAGGGATGGGGGAGGGGGAAGGAGGACGCCATTATGGACACAAAAGTTTCGAATTAAAATTAGTTTTCTTATAAGGGGCCATTCAAAAAAGACGTCCTCAAGAGGGTGGGGGGGAGTCTGATGGCATGTGGACACCATGTGGTCAAGGGGGAGGGGGAGGAAAGTCATTATGGACACAAGTTTTGAATTAAAATTAGTTATCTTATAAGGGGCCATTCAAAAAGGACGTCTTCAAGAGGGGGTGGAGGGTGTCTGCTGGACACTATGTGGACAAGGGGGGAAGAGGGGAAGTCCCAAATGTACTTCTGAAAAGTAGGGAATTATGCATAAATTTGTGTTAAACACCATTTTTATGCTGGAATTTCCCTTCGAGGTCAGGAAATTTTCGTTAATCAGAAAAGGACAGCCAATGTTTCAAATAAAAATTAAGGACGTCTTTAGGGGAGAAGGGGGTCTAGACTGAAATTGACAAAATGCGGCTAAGGGGTGAAGGTTAAGGGAAGTTATTTTTGAAGGAATTTCAGAGACGTCCTTTTTGATTGGCCCCTAATGCTTCATACTTTGTCTACACACACACAGTCCATATGCCGAGTGAATATAATATGCTCATTACAAAATTCATTTCCACCATAAAGGCGTTTCCTTTTGGTTGTGCATACCCAATGCGCGTTATTACACGTCATAACAGGTGTCATTCATCTTTAATGAAAACATTAAGAAAAAAAAAAGTTTGCATTTAGGCCTAGACAAAAACAGCTTAATGGAGTTGAGTGGAACACGACGGATTTACAAGTTGCATTAATGGATTGGGGAACAAATGCAGGAGTCATTGGAAAACTCAACGTATATAAACGGATCACGAAAGATTAGAAAATAAAAAGCTTTTACGATTAGTGTGGAAATGTACCATTCCCAGCCATGTAAGGACCATATTTAGCCAATGAGGTGCCACATATGCACCCAATTTAACCAGCGACGAACCATTTTGGAAATACAGTGTGGCTCACATGCAATTATAAAGCGTGACTAAAAACTATTTGACCTTTGACCATGTTTACAAAATGGTCATTTACACAGGAAGTACTTGAAGGATGCAAAATACAGTGAAACCTCAATTTACAAACGTCTCTTTTTACGAACAATTCGATTTACGAACGTTAATCCAATTTACGAACGGGACAAAAGCCTGCTTGCTACCAAAAAAGTGCAAAGTTTTAGTGAATATGGCGTTAAGAAGAATCGCAAATGCATTAATGTTGATTTAAAAAAGGAAATTATAGCTAAACGTGAAAGTTGTGATCGCATTTTGGATCTTGCCGAGGAAGTACAAGATGGCGAAATCGACGATCTGCACTATTTTAAATAATAAAGATGAGGTTTCTTGTTTTGTAATTAAACTGCTTTCTTCTAATATTACTTTTATATGTGAACTTTCCACGCATTTGTAACGTATCTAACTTTATAGAACCTCGTTCAAATTTGATGAGGTTGGTGTTGTGCGGAGCCCCAAAAAGCAACAATCGACGACACAAAATTGATTAAAATATGTGAAATATGGGGCAGAGTCGTTGATAAGGGGGAATTAAGAGGAAAGGGCGGTGTTGACCAAAACGAGGACATTTTTTCGGACCTCCTTAGTACACGAGCCCTTCGTTTCAAGGTCAGAATCCTGCGCTGATTCTTGTGCATTTTGTCATTCAACTGCCAATAAATTTAATTCCACACATAATACTGTATTATTTCCACATATAAAACCATACCATGCTTTTAAAAAAAAATTTGGTCAAGGAACGCATTATTTGGATTTACATTGATTGCAATGGAAAAAATCGATTCGAATTACGAACTTTTCCATTTACGAACAGGGTCATGGAACGGATTAAGTTCGTAAATCGAGGTTCCACTGCACAGTCCTCCTCTACAACTTTTAAAAGGAAACCCTATGTCTATTTTGCATCCTTCGAGTACTTCCTGCGTGAATGATTTTGAAAACATGGTCAAAGGTAAAATAGTTTTGCACCATTAAATTGTGCACCCCATGGTTTCTTTATGTTCCCTTTGTTACAATTTTCAATTTTGCCCCCGTTAAGAAAATTTGGGAGAGGAACAGAGTTTTTAGTCACGCTGTATACCCATACATGTCCAGATGTGCTCAATTTCATCATTCTAGTAAATTTCATCCACTTGACCACTTCTATTTTTGTTTTGCAAATATTTGTATTTGTTTATCATAACGTGTCTTAGAAACTCCATTAAATGCAAATCCGTCACGCTATTGGCTCATCAGCAGTGACATGAAAAACAAACAAGAATTATTCACGAGAAAAGTGAAAGTACCACCGATCATCCAAAAAGCATAGAAATATTACAGATTAAATAACACGGGAGTAGCCTGCTTTCCAATGCATCAACATCATCATCATCATCATTGCAGTAGATCTTATGTTATATAGGCGCTGACAAATTATAGGTAGAGGCCTCGGTATTGCCTCATGCGAATAAATCAAACTATAGTTTTCATTAATCAAAGTCAGCCACTATATATATAGTCCGAGAAACCTGTTGGCGATCGAATAACTAATGGATGTAGGGCGAACTAGAAATCAAATCTGGATTAAAACAGCCCGGTGTTTAATGGAAGATGACTTTCTGCGCCCTTTGCAAAATAAGGATATTCTTTCAATGTTTATCAGGAAATTATTAGTAGTTTCAAATATATATTTCATTAAAAGTGATATTATGTTATTTGGCGGGAAATTAAATAGTGGCAAGTGCAACTTGGTGGAAAAGCTAGATATGGTCGTATACAGCCACGTTTTAACCACATGTAGCCATGTTTTGACCACATGTAGCCATGTTTTGACCACATGTAGCCATGTTTTAACCACATGTAGCCATGTTTTAACCACATGCAGCCATGTTTAACCATATTTCAACCACATGTATCCATGTTTTAACCATATGTAGCCATGTTTAACCATATGTAGCCAGGTTTCAACCATACGTAGCCATGTTTTGTATGTAGCTATGTTTTACCCATGTATTGCCATGTTTTGCATATAGCCATGTTTTAACCACATGTAGCTACATTTTAACCATATATATCCACGTTTTAAACATACACAGCCATGTTTTAACCACAAATATACCCATGTGTGTAACATTTTTGGTCCTTGATGGGCTTACAACAGCTACACCTTATTGCACACGTGTTCGCACTGTTTGCCCACTTTCAGGGGATATTCGCATAAAAATTTCCAATATCTAATAATGATACATTTATTTTAATATGATATCCGCATTGATACCCAATATCTATGTGTAAATTGAGCTTCAAAATATTGCGTTTTATAATCTCTGAACACCATAATATCAATTCATAAAATTGTTGGCAGTCACCTAATGCACCCAAGCTCGTATTGTTTGCCTACTTACAGGGGCAGTTTTTTTTAAAAAAAATTTTGCAAAACATTTCGATACAAAAACAGTTGATAATCAATAAAAATACGTCCCTTTTATCACCTGACGTCCATTCGCATAACATTTTCGTCAAAAAAAAAGGTCAATCGTTGGCATCGATTGGCTGAAATATGCTCGTGGCATCCATTTTCAGTCGCTTCCAGCTACGAAATACTGGGTTCAATAACACTTCTACGAGCTTATTCACTCTTAAAAAAAACATCTCGGTTTTATTTGCGGAGATGAATAAAACCGTGAAAATCATCGGATAAAAACGTGCTCAGGTCGACCAAAATCGGTTGATCGATTAAGATCTGAAGAATTTCTTGTGTGGAGACGTATAAATATGAAAGCGGCCTCAGAATAAATCGTCCATTAATAATTCTGTCAATAGATAACATATTTTCATAGATTTATCAGCATGAAATAACCAATCATCTGTACTTTACGTGTCAAAAACTGTTATTAGATATCAATATTAACCGTGCATTGTTATCCGATTGCAAATGAACAAAGTTATGAGTCATAGATAAAAAAATCAGTGTTTTTCAACTTACGGCACACTTAACAAGGTATGAAATTGTTGCGGCACACAGAGAAATGGACTAAAATAGCCTGGGTGGGGGGGGGGAAGAAGTACGGGGAAGGGGTTAAATATACTTTCTAAATGTTGAAATAAATGACACATATGGACTTATATGGCCACATAAGCGCGTAGTATCCATGCATGTCCATGCATAGTCCATGCATAGACCATATATGGTCATCCAAAGGCTTGATTTAGCAATTACATGGTAATTCAAAGGATAAATACGGTGTATAAGTGACTACAAATGACCATTCAGTGGTTTAATATGACCCGAAATGGCGATATATGGTCATTCATAGGCTAAATAGGGTTCATGCATGGCTATACATGGTGTCCATGCATGGCGTTATATGACAAACAAATCCATACACGAACTCATCTTTTCCAATTGGTATAAGATAGTTTTCGTAAATTCAGTGGTTAAATACGATCCAGAATGGTCATTCATTGGTTAAATAGGGTCCATGCATGGCTATACATGATTTCCATGCATAGCGTTACATTGTCCATGCATGGCTATATATGACACATGCAAGTCCATACACGGCCTCATTTTTTCCACATGGGATAAAATGTTTTTCGTAAATACAGTGGTTAAATATGACCCACAATTGGTCATTCATAGGTTAAATAGGGTCCATGCATGGCTATACATGGTCCATGCATGGTTATATATGACGTTTATATGACCTTATGTTTTACACTTGGGATGAAATCGTTTTCTAAAATCCTTTTTAGATAAAAAAAATGTGGTGTCCATCGTCCAATGTCAGCGGCACACTTGGGGCCCTTGGCGATCCATGATTCGTGACCACCCCCATAGATGAAGTGAAACCCCAAATCCCAACTTGTTAACATTGAAATTAGGTAAATAGCTCCCGGGTCTATCTCCACCATCGGTAAACAAGCAGCTAAATTGAAGACATGTGGTTCTACACTATAATAGTGGTTAGTGCATCAGAACGCCCCTATTTTCGTAAAAATAACTCATATGGGAGTGGGGAAAAAAAGTGAGTGATGCGTCAACGTCTTTAAGATGATCCGAGACCTGTCAGGTATTTATGAAGGGAACGCTTTGTTTCGTGCCCAATTTATCTTATTTACATCATCCGTCATCTTTAAGAGGCTTATTTATGTGGGCTTGTGGAAGAAGGTCACATGATTCAAAGCTAAATGTTTATACGTAGAACACATGAATGCAACGAGAGGCTCATTTTTTTTTCTCCTCCTCTCTAATACCCAGCTGTGATTTAGCCTGGAAATAACAGTAGGTGAATTGTAGACAACCCCCTGTTATTGCGAGCATCCCTACAAATTGGGCACGACTCCCCTTTTTTTTTGATTTGCAGTTTTTACATAACCATTTTTGGCAAGTTTTGCAAATTTTTTTTTGTTCCATCTCAGACATTAGTTCATCCCTGAAATCAGTTGCATTTTGTATCAACCCATTAAACAAGAAAACATAATATTCCCTAGTGATTATTAGACTCATTGGATTCTCCGTATTTTATACGTAAGAAAAATAAAGTGATGCAAGACACTCGGGATCGCTAAATTTACGTAATGCCAAAATTGTCTATTTCGTAATTCCTACATTTACAAAACTGTATTTTCATATAATGTACACGAGATATGGAGCTGCACGCATAGGAAAAGTCAGAAGCGTTTTGGACTTAGTTATTCCATAAAATTATAAAGTTCATTTACTTACATTTTAATACATGTATTGATTTCAGAATTAACATACACTTTCAGTACCAGCTGTCCAAAAAAGCTAATATAAAGGGAAGAACTTGTTTACTAGTATTAAAGTTTTCACAATTATTTTATCAAATCTAATTAAAAATGTTTCATATTATACATATAGTTTAATTCAACATTTTAAATTAATAGTATGTATATTGATGCTGTACGCTGCACGTGCGTTCCATATTTTTGCTCGTGCGTTCCATCTTTCTTTCTGCTCGTGCGTTCCATCTTGTTGCATGCGTGTTCTATATTTCTGCTCGTGCGTTCTGTTCCAAATTCGGTTATTCCGATTTACAATTCTTTTATTTGAAGCTTATACAGTGTTGATTAAAGGAAATCGTTTCCAGTCTTCATATTATTCATTCGTTTTTTGTTAAAATAAGAGTATATAGTATTTCACACTATGTGATGTATACAAATAGTATGTTGGAATGCTACAAGGATGTAGGAAGACGTGCAACATATCCGGAATATTGATTAAATTCAGTCTTCATCATCGCTATTTAGAAAAAAAAAGCTTGACTATATCTCCAGCATAAAGCTCAGGCAGGTCAGTTATTTTATTTCCATGGTGTTTTAATATTCAATAAAGCCGATGTGTAGGCAGGCGTTTATCAGGAGTGCGAAATGACAGGATAACAAGGGATTGATCGAGAAACTGTCACGCTCACGGCAAAATAAAAGATTACCGATATCTATATGCCGAGACACCCTTGATAAGGGGAATGAATTTGCCGCAATTTTTTATCATCTGAATTCTGGCAGCCGATAAACTTGTGTCCCTATGCGCATTGACCTAGTCTTATAGCATATGAACATAACGCATTTCATAACAATCTGTAATTGTGCATCTTTCCCTATTACTATTTTATTAGAAATTTTCTTTTACTAGTCTCATGTGACAAAAACAGTAATAAGACAAAGTAAGTAGTATTAGGATTTACGCGAATACTTCCTATAATCCGCTACTGAAGTTTATTAATCTCGGGGGAAGGGGAGATGTCACGCCAAGGGATATAGGGTCCAGAATATTGGGGTAGATTATTTTGGCAATATATCTAGGATCGCCAGTATTATGCAGGGCTCAGCAGAGCAGAGAATCGCAGTTTTAATGCAGTTTTACCTCAGAGAAATCTTATTTTTAATGCAAAATAATTGCATTTCTAATACAGAAAAATCGTATTTTTACTGCAACAAAAATGCATTTTCACCTACGAAAAATCGCACTTTTAATGCAAAAAAAAATCCCCTTTTATAGTTTGTCGCTTCGGTTTGAAAATTGACTATAATAAAAAAAAGGATCTTTTCTACAATTCGACCACCAACAAAAAAAAATCTTTTCTAAAATTTGACCACCACGATTTTTATTTTTTT